>JABXWE010021453.1:0-35749 GCA_014611495.1 Limonius californicus | reverse complement strand
CAAATAAGCTAAGGATAGATACAGGAGTGAGCATTGGTGATCCAAGTGGTTTTATTCCCGGGAGAGTATGGATTGAGAATATATTTACTATACAACAGTTAGTAGAAAACAATATTTCAGCAGCAGAGGAAATATATTAGGCTTTTGTAGATCTCCAGGACCTTTTTGATATGGCATTCATGATAAAAAGATTACTCACAAAATATGAACACTGGGGGCTGAAAATTAGTTTAAGCAAGACTTGGTATTTTGTGGTAAATTTCGACAGAAAATTTGAAGTACTCCTATTTGTTAGTACTAGTAGTACTAGTAGTAGTAGTAAACAAGCAGCTTTCATTGTCCAAGAAGAGGAAAATAGAAGGCATATTGTAATTGAATAATTTTTTCTTTTCTTTTTATAAAACACACTGTAAACTATTATTACTTTGATTTTTAAATTTGTATATTACTGCGAGTGCTCTCTACATACTTTAAAAGAACATTTTGTATATTGCTATGTTTCTGTATCCCTCTGATTGTTTCTTTTTTCATAGCAAATCAAAATTTATAACATGCCTCAAGATAGTGCAAAAAACAATAGTTTTACCAATTTTCATAACAATAGTTTTACAATAAACGCTAATTCTGGCAGGATCTATGAAGAAATCATAATTAGAATAATGAATAAATCATTACAGAATTCAACAAACCAAACATTGACAAAAAGCACATGACAATACTTGAAATTCTAGTAATATTATTCCAGTTCTAAAAATGTTTCGAGAAGTGCCAGTCTTCAGATTACTATTTTTGCCGGCAGGTTTTCAAATTTTTTATATTGTTCTATAAGGTTATGTGGCTATTATTACCGCAATCAATAACAGAACGATTTCTCTACACTTTTTTTAATATTATGTAAAAGTAAATAGTTTTCCAACTAGATTTTCATTCTAATCACTAGAAAATATTGACCAATAATGTACAGTAAAAAAGTGAGTCCTCATGTAAAACAATAAATACACTTAGGACGAGATCCGGTACAACCATTTCCCGGATATAACGAGCGATCAGGTAAATGTTTGTATTTATATTACTTATTTTATTGCATTTCGCGCTTACAAGCATCGTTCATACCGAACAAAACCAGCAAAAATGTAAATATTTTAGCATTTCTACCATGTGTTAGTCAGCTAGTATATACTGTCATAACAATTATCTCTAAAAATATCTACAATGTTCAAAACAATTAACCGATATTTATCAAAATTAATAATAAAACAAAAACAGGCTGTTAAATATCTGCAAAGATTGTTTTTGTTCCAACGGCAATATTTTTAATTAAAAATTCGAAAGCTTTGTCGCGTTTCCACTTGTTTCTGCAAGTTGTAACGCGATCGTCGCTGGAGGATAGTAAAGCGCGCGTCAGCACGCTTTTGGTCACAGTTAAAATTTACAGTTTCTTGGTTATTAGTGGTGATTATTAATTTTAATTAGCAATTCAGAATGGAACATCATCATGATCTGAATTAGAGATTTGAAGAGCCATAGATCAGTTGGAAGGTCAACGAACACAGCACGCTATTGCCCAAGTGTTTGGGGTGAGCCAAAGGGTATGTTCTCGACATTGGAATCGCTTCTTGGAAACTGGAAATGTTCGTGGAAGACAAGGAGAAGGTCGGCCAGCATCAGCACCAAGAGATGATCGTTACCTATCGCAAGTTGCACGTAGAAATGCAACTCTTTATACAACTCAGCGTAGAGGTGAGTTTGCTGCTACTACTGGAAGGCTGATATCAAGACAAACAATAAGAAATTGTCTTCAGGACGTCGGCCTATGTGCTTAAAGACCACGGATTTTGCATTCCATTTACTATAAATCATTAAAGAGTGCGTTGTTTACTGACGAGTCAAGATTCACTTTGCAACCACATAGTACGCATGTTTTAATTTGGCGTGAAGCCGGCACACGAAATAATCCACAATTTGCCCGGAAACTGCCACAATATCAAGATGGCGGTGTGATGGTATGGAGCGGGATAAGCACTGGAAGTCATACGTATCCTTGTTTCGTTCAGATAAGCTCTCTTACTGCCCGAATATATCTGGATGACATTCTGCGAACTATTGTTCTTCCGTACACAGCAACAGTGTGAGAACAATTGATATTGATGCATTAAAATGTTAGACCATATCGTGCAAACATCTTGGACAACTGTTTTAATGATATGAGTGTCGATAGAATGAATTGGCCAGCAAATTCCCCTGATAGTAATACGATCAAACGAGCATGGGGTACGATTTCGGAAGAACACTTTGGTAATTTGACCGAATCCATAGCAATAAGAAGTGAAGTCTTTTTAGCTGTTCGTAAAGATCATACGCTGTATTAAATTTTATTTTTGTAACTATTACCTAATAAATAATATAGTGACAGATTACAGATTTTTGTACTTAGGTATTTGTACACATCAACTTTGTTAGAACTTTCACAAACAAGTTTAAATGCGACCAAAAGCGTTCGGATTCTTGTTTAAAATTGTGGTAGTTGATTTTTAAAGGTATTTGCAGGTGTTATTTTAACTGTCTGTTTTTTTTCATCAGATTGAAGTCCATGCTCATAATGGGGTAAATTTAAGTAGTTTACATGAAACAACAACCTTGTCTGCCCCACGAAATAAATTAAGTTAAATTGGTGGTTAACGCTTTCGAAACTCAAACTGTGTCATCATCAGACCAGGAAATAAAATAAATCTTATTTAGTAAAAATGTAAAAACTAAAACAACCACGCCAGCACTGGCTACAATAAAATTTAAAATTTAACAAGATCATTTGATTTACTTTAAATTTAAACATCAAAAAGCCTTTGGCCCAACGGCCACAAACCGGCAAAAGCGTAAGAAGGGTGTAAAACACACCACAAACTATTTTAACTACATCCAACACACTTGAAGACAAAAAAAAAGTGGTGTGTTTTACACCCTTCTTATGCTTTTGCCGGATCTGTTCACAAATGTATTTCATCCCTATCACTTTACTTTGGTGCATGAAATGCATGAACATGACTTTCAGAATATTGCAATTGCAAACTCTATTTAGAATGTTTAGATCAATCTTTTTTAAATGGTGTATCGTTTAGCGATGAGAAAACTTGTCAAAACACTAGTGAAGTGAGTGGGCATAACTATACATTACGGACAAAAGAATCCGCCATGGATACGTGTTACCCACTTCCAAAGAGTTTTTTCGGGAGCAGACCACAACGGCCACCGGTCACAACGGCCACCGGTCACAACGGCCACCCGGAAGTTTGGCCGTTGTGACCGGTGGCCGTTGTGACCGGTGGCCGTTGTGGTCTAGACCCGTTTTTTCTGTAAATGTTTAGTGTGGCGTACGTAGCAATTAACAATATTATTGGACCACCTCGAATCCATTGAAATTTATCTGGAAGAGAAGTTGAATTTTCCACAAAATATTGTGTGCCGGTTGCTGGAAGATGTAACATGTGTGGAGCAAATTGGATTGGCAGAGAAGCTGTATATCCTGCCAGATACGAAATTGTGACCACTCCACTAGACTAATCCAGGCGTGTACATCAATCGCACTTGAAATGCAGGCAATTTTGAACATTTACTGAATTAACAAGAAACTGCATCTTTTTTTGTTTTTACTCAGTACGGTTGTACCAACGCGCGCCTTTCTTGTTAAATACTAATATATTGATATTACTAAAACTGTTAATTAATTAGGTAGGCGATCAGTCTGGCAGAAAGCAACTATGATCAATTTCTATGTTATAAAAATAATGTAAATTGCTGAGGTACATGTATGTTGGATTGCGGGCGAACAATTATTTAGCTTGCTCACACTACATAACAATGATATACAATAATACATATTTCTTATAAAACGAATAACTCGTGACAGCATGAACTTCTGAACGCCTCATATTAGCAGTAGTCTTATTAAATTTCTTGGAATATTTCTTAAATATTATATTATTGCTCGTTTGTAATACAAAATTTGAAAGTAAAATAAGTCCATATTTTCGTAGTAATATGTAATTTTTTGCATTTTGTAATTGGCTAGATGCCCCGAGGGCCTGCAACCACGCCTGTGTCTAGCAATTGTTACACTTCAAGCATAAAATATTTCTGTTCCATATTGCATTTCTTTTTCAAATGCTTCTACTCCGGTACATCCTTATTAGCATTTAATTACATGTTTGTAATGTAGCCAAGATGAGATCCTTAACAGTGCTTTTATGTTTTTGACAGTAATTATAATTAAATTAAAACTGTATTATCCGACTTGAGAGTTAATTTTAAAAGCGCGGCGAATATCCCGAATCGAAAGCAAAAGAAAATCTGCAACTTTAACACAGCACAGACAAATATCGGAGAAATACTTCAGCTTTGTAATTTGATCTTTCTTTCCATCGAATTGAGTAAATTCCATTCCTTGGTTTTATTAGAATTTTTTTCATAATCTGGATGCCGCGGTTGTCCAAAAAATATCTGGAATTCTTCTATTTAATTATTTGGACCTTTATGTCTCTCTCGCTCTTAGTGTATTTCTCCTCATTACAATGTTTGGAATAAATAATTACAGTTTAGATACCATAAACAACGCGAGGTATCTCTCCTATTATCTACGAATTCTATTGTGTTGTGTTTGCTATCATTTGTGGGAATAATAAACGCTCTACGTGGGTAATTTATTCGTGTTATTATTTAACTATTATGTAAAGGCTTGATAATTTATATAAATATTCTTCCAGCTTCGCTACCTCAATGGAGATAAACATCAAGCAGTTTTATGTAAATACATTTATCAAAAAAAAAAAACCGAAAAGACGGTATCTTAAACATCCAATCTATTATTACAGTTATTAAGTGAATTTACTGATTAAGTTATCCATAATTCAGCAATAATCCGTTCTTACAATTAATTCCAGCCGCGATCGGCTATTTTGTCCTCAATACCACATCATAATTTACCGCTTATTAAGCGTGCTACTTAAAAAAGGAATAATTTTATTCTATAGAAATTTTACGAGCAAATTTGTCAACTCGCTCGAATTAAATCGGACTGGAAAAAATGGGAAATTATTAAACATTTCTGCTTATGTTTTAACTATTCCATCCATAATTCTGCCAAGTTAATAGCTTTCCCGGCAATTCCAGATCACAATTTTGCAGCCACCAGTTACTGTCTAATTTATCGGATTTTGGAGTACATCATCCCATAATTTTGCAGTCGAGTTATTTGAGAGCGAACCAATTTCGCTATTACTACATAATTCCGATTTCATACACTTTTTTTCTCTATTTAAATAAAGAAATAAATAGAATAGGTTTTCTCTTGTCAACTGCGACCATGTCCTTTTTTAGCAAGAATAATTTTCTGTCAATTTAGATACCTTTAATTGGATACTCCACTTTCTAAGTCGGCTACTGTTTGAATAGCGCTCGGATTTAGACTAGTTTTAATCAGAAACACATAAATGAAATAGAGAAAAACATGTAGAGGTTGTTATTGCGTAATATAACGTGTGTTTTATTTATCAATTCATTAATAAATCAACGTCTGCATGAAACAAATGCATTAAGGAAAAGTGAAATTGGACTTATGTAACACATAACACACATACAAGTAAGTGTAATTAACTGTCAAGAGTATTGGCAATTCGAGATTGTATTAGAGAATTTATAATTGAAGGGAGTAATTACACGCGGCAAAATGTTAATGATGTCTGCACTCGCGAAAGAATTAATAAGACATAAATGTCAAAACAATTTATTCGCAGAACGCGGAAAAAACAACCCTTAGAAAAAGAAAACAAGCAATTTAGTGTTAATGAAAAACAAAATGTTTCATTAGGATCGATAGAGTTCAAAAGTCAGGGCTGCGGAATTTCTTGTCAAAACAAGAGGCTGTCGGTTTAGGACAAGGAAAATTATTTTGATTAAAGTTCGGAGAACTCGGCGACGAGCAATTTCACTTCACGCTTGAACATCCTTAACACAAAAACTAGAAATAAATTACATTAGTTAGAAGTATGATAACCCATAAATAACCCATAATCATAAAAAACAAACGATTCTATAATAACATGCAATCAAAGTGTAATCAAGATAATGAAATGGAACAAAAAATCGACAGAACAGCATTTACTTTGTATTCCTTTATTGTTCTATTTTTTGGAGTATTATTTAAAATTTTTTAAGTGGAACCTATGATTACATACGACCGGTTTTAGTTGCAGCGAGTTAATTTGGCTTTACAAACTGTGGACAGAAAATTTTGAATACAAAACGAATTGCTGCATAAATTTTTTCCCCAACATCTTTTTCCCTAACCCTCCCCGTTCAAATTAATGACTTCGTATTAAAATTCCTGTGACCAACCTGACGTTTAATAATTAGATTTTACTGAAATGAAATCCAATTCTGCCGTATTTTAATTTACATGCAAAGCACTACACAAAAAAAACTAAACCGCACCATACCTAATTTTTAATTAAAATTATATAAATTAAAAGTGAACTCCACTCATGCGCGACGACAGAAAAAATAACGTGGTGCATATTTTATTCGTTAATCATCCAGCCGAACTTGGAAAATCAAACATGTTTGTAAGGGTTTACGTTTTGAGTGCCCGCTTTTTATTTCTTATACTTTGCGAAAGGTTGTGTTGGTTATAAATGTATCACATTTGACCTGAAAAATTCGCTAAAGAAGGAATTTTCCAATACATTGAATACACGCATGGCGGAGCCGCATTATTAAAATTGTTACGGTACGTTTATACCAATCGCAGCATTTTTGATCTGGTTATTTATTAAAATTTGCTAGTTCTTTGCCCTCATAAATTACATTTAGTTTGCAATTAATCATTACCTGCCATTTCCACTCATTTGGGTAAATTTTATATACATTACCAGAGTTGTTAACTAAATTACTGGAAACTTATATACTATACATAATAACATTTTTTTAAATATTTCTATAGCTTAAACCAATCACAAAAAACAATGATTTCATTTAATAAAGCTTTAGACTTATAACGGCAAGATACTGCATTTTGGATTCAATATCATTTACATTTTAAACAAATTGCTTTATTAATAATTAATGTAACTAAAAGAAAATGATCTAGCAAACACAACACTTTATGTGCCACACTGTAAGGTCATTAGAAAATACATAATAACACAATGCATTAAAGCATGATACGGAAACACAAATAATAGAGAAAAATAAAGACGCCGGCCGCTGAAACGATTTACAAATAGCGGTGGACACAGAGCGAGATGATAAAAGAAAGGGTGACGAGTAAAACCTCGTCGAGAAAAATAAGGTGGTAGAATGAGAGAAAAGAAGAAGAAAATAATAGAATAAGGAAAAAGTCGAACACAGATCAAGGGAATCAAAAAGGATTGAAAATTCAAATTTTACTACCGCTTATCTATAGCAATAGTCAAATACATTTGAATACAAAAAACTCAAGAGGTTTCATTTATAATACACTATTGAGAATTTCGGGAAGAAAGAAGAAGGAAAAATAGAGAGATACGGAAAGGATACAGAAAAATGAACCGAAGGAATTGGCGGACAATATGAAAATAGAAAAATAGTAGATAAGAAATGGTAGGGGAATACGAATACGCAAGAGAGAACAACAATACGATGAAGCACAGAGAAACTTAGCTAAAAAGGGTATAAAAGAAAAGGAACATTAAGAACTGAACAGAAAAGGAAAAGAGTGTCGCACAAAAGAAGCTCAGAATATGACGGAATTGAAGAGTTAGAAGAAGAAATCAAGACACACAAGACAAACGTCCGGAAATACGATAGACTGTATACACAGGGTGTTCCAAAAGGTATAGTCATACATTGATGGACTTATTAATTATGGTTTTTTGATTCTGAAGTTCTAATAAACTTATATTCTATTATCAACGGTTATCGAGTTATGGATAAATTCATTTATTTTATTAGACTTACAAAAACTTAACATTAACACTTTTAAAATGCCACAGACCTTAGAATAATTGTTCAAAATGATTTCCTTGTTCTAGTATATACATTTCACAACGGCGAATCATGGACCTCCTAACATTAGTTAGCTGTTCTGGATTGTTTCGTACGATTTCGGCCACTTCTGTAACACGGTTAATGAGGTCTTTGCGATTTTCAATTTCGGTCGTATAGACTTTCTGTTTCATGGTACCCCAGAAGTAGTAGTCCATTGGAGTGACATCTGGAGAACGAGGTGGCCACGCAATTGGTCCACTTCGTCCAATCCAGCGACGAGGAAATGTATTATTTAGCATATTTACGTCTAGTAAATCTTTCCATTTTCATTCAGCATTTTGTTTTTGGCGTTCGACTACTACGTATAGGTAATAATAAATGAATTTATCGATAACTCGGTAACCGTTGATAATAGAACATAAGTTTATTTGAATTTTAGAATCATTTTGAACAATTACTCCGAGGTCTGTGGCGTTTTAAAAGTGTTAATGTTAACCTAATTTATAAAATTTGTAAGTCTAATAAAATAAATGAATTTATCCTTAACTCGGTAACCGTTGATAATAGAACATAAGTTTATTTGAATTTTGGAATCCGAAAACAATAATTAACAAGCCCATAAATTTATGACTATACCTTTTGGGACACCCAGTATAACTAACTCGTTCCTAACAGAAATTAAAAAGATATGTAAAAAGTTTTTATAACTTTAGGAAACGAATTAAGGATCAATAATACCATCTTTCTCCACAAGGAGCAACACAAATATACTTTCAACAACACTCGAGGGCAAAATTCAATGATTGACTTTATAATAACTAAGAGAACAGTTACACCACAGCAAATAGTAGATGTTAGAGTTTTAACTTCAGCTAATATGGGAACCGATCACAATCTTGTCCTTTGCAAACTGAAAATTGAGAATCCTCATATAATAAGAAAAGCGCCAATATATCAGGAAAAGTACAATCTAGAATCCTTGGATAATGAAAGCACTCGAGAACTATATGAAGAGAGACTGGCTAAGAAACTATCCCCAGAAAATAGCACAGGTCATAATGTAGAGGGCCCGTGGAGGAAGATAAAGAAATATATCTATGCTTCGGCTGAGGAAGTAATTGGAAAGAGGAAAACTAATGCCTATGCACAAAATAGAGAAGAGGAAGATTTACGTAAAGTACAGAAGCTCACCATCCCCAGAAGAACGCAATGGATATGTGGATGTAAGGAGCAGAATCAATGAAAAAATCAGGACGATTAAAACTGAATACTGGCAGAAGTTTACAAGTGACATGGACCACGATTTGTATGGTGCGCAAATAAAAGTGTGGAAGAGTAAGAGGAGGAAATTTTCGAGGAGGAGGAAGTGAAACATGTAATGCACAAACTAAAGAAAGAAAAGCGCCGGTAATAGACAACATCCCGTATCAATTATTAAAATATGGAGGTAACAAACTAGCGAATGAGCTGACGAGGTTATTTAATAGAATACTCAGGACATCCACTATACCAGATGATTGGCACAAAAGCATCACGATACCCATCTTTAAAAAATGGCAAAAGTAACTACCGGGAAATTATAGAGGAATAACTCTATTACGTGCTACAATAAAACTATTATCTAACCTGATAAAAATTAAACTGGAACAACGAATCACAAACAGGGAAGAACAACACGGTTTCTGAAGAAACAGGTCGACCACCGATGCTATATTTGTAACTAGACAAATAAAAGAGAAGGCAATAGTGTTCAACAAAATCGCTTATGTCTGCTTCAACGACCTAACCAAGGCATTCGATCGTGTTCAACTGGGAGACGTGATTAATCTTCTGACAGAAGAAAATAATACACAGCCTTAATTGCGGAAACATCACACACATTAGAGTAGATCACTGCACAACCAATGATATACCGACACCGGGTGGAATTAGACAGGGAGATAGCTTAAATTCGTTCCTGTTCAACTTAATCATGGACAAGATCATCAACGCAGTTACTGCTCTGAATTTGGGCTATAGGATGGGCATTAAAATCATCAGAATGACATGCTATGCTGACGACCCAGTAATATTTGCAGAATCAGAAGATAATATGACCATCTCTATAAATAAAACAAAAAGGATGACGTTTTCCAAAGAACCTATCAGATGTAAACTTGTAATAGAGAATGAACCAATCGAACAAATAATACACTTTAAGTAACTCGGCGTGAACATATCTAGCTTGCACCAACCCATTAACGATCTTACTCCCCAAGTGAATAAAGCTGCATCCATATCTGGATGCTTAAGAGACGTCATATGGAATAATAAACACATGAAGACAGACAGTAAAGTGAAAATATACAAGACGTGCGTGAGACTCATATTAACATATGGCATCGAACCAAGGTCAGATACCAACATTACAAAAGATTGCTAAAAACCGCAGAAATTAAGACCCTAAGAACAATTACGGGGAAATCTCTGAGACAGGGGCAGAAGTGAGGACATAAGACAGTCTTGCGGAGTTGAGCACAACGCAAGGTGGGGAAGATAACGAAGAAAATATTGGTTCGAGTATGTTAAAAGGATGGATGAGGACAGAAGTGCCCGCACTGCTGGAAGAAAAACGAGCAAGCAGGCGATTTCTAGGTAGACCTCCCAAGAGGTGGAAAGATAGATGGCAATCCACCTCCCAGGAAACTCAGGAACGTTGATTCCGAAAATAAACAGATCTATGATCTAACAAACGAAGAAGAAGGAAACCACCACGATATTTAGAATACCTGAATAAGTATTTTGGCAACTAAGTTGTATCTTCCGTAGGAACTTGAACTAATAAAAGTATCTTAGCTGAGAAATAGCTCTGGAGATAGGTCCTTCACTAAAGTTCAAGCATTGAACTTCAATTGGTAAGGGGATTTCCAAAATGTATACACTTAAACCACCGTCTTCAAGCAATGCTATAAAGGATTTTTGATATTGAAAACGATTGCATGTTTAAGGTATGTATCAGAAGTAACGGCACAAAATCCAATTGACCAGATATACATGCAAAGGCGCATGGCACGACTTGCAATTGTTTACTGCGCTGCGTCAGTGGTCTAGCTTACAATGTATGTTTAGTTTGGCAGCTGTCAAAATGATAGTATTTAATCAAAACGTTTTACGACAACGTGTTTACACAATGCTTGGAGTACGTAGTAAAAAGTATGTTTTGCATTATTTTCTTGACGAAGGTTTCCGCCGGAGAACAATCTACCACATTTTTGCGAGATACGAAAGCAACATTGATCCTGGAAATAAGAAAAAATCAGGAAGAAAACCCATTTTGCATTACCGTACACTGCAAAAACTGACAAAATCAACCGAAAATCGAAGTGGGGTAAGTTGCCAGAAACTTACACGCAAAATCAATGTTTCCAAAGGTACAATCTGTGGTAATACGAAAAAAAATCTGAAGAGTTATCAGCGCAATGTCAAACCATGATAAACGGATAAACCATTGGTAGAAGTACTTAAACAGCGTCGAGCATTACGTCAGAAATTTTTAAAGGGTGATGTGATATATATGTAATGACATATGAAGTGCAGACTTTGACAATAACCCAAAGAACAGCAGAAATGTTTAGAGCAACCCAAAGAAAAATGGAAAGATCAACGATTAGAATAACACTCAGATTGAGTGAGAAACGAAGAGCTAAGAGACGAACAAAACTCACGGATGATGTGGAAAGAATAAGTAAAGTGGAATTGGGCAGGACATCTAGCCAGGCTGAAGGATGGAAAGTGTACACGAAAGATCATTGAATGGAGACCGCGTGCTGACAAGCGAAGTGTAAGAAGACCACCCACCCGCTGGACAGACGATATCAAGAGAATAATATCAAATTAGATGAAAACAGCATAGGATAGAGAGACATGAAAAATTTTGGGTGAGGCCTATGTTCAACGATGGACGAAACAAGAGGCTGGATGATGATGCCATCATAATGGATTTTGAACAATATTTTTCATTTTCAAACAACAATGACGTTACAAACCGTGGATTTGACATTAAGAACAAAGCAACTAACCTAAAACACGTAAAATTTATATACAAGTCCAAATTTGAACCAAACGTTTTGGCACGGTGCGCAACATCCGTAAAAGGTATTTCTAACTTTCGCGTAAGCTCAAAAGAGACAAACGGTTAACACGGATGTGCATATTTTAAAATGTGTGACAGAAATGGTTGCTTTTGTAACGTAATTGGATATGCTCGAAGCCTTTCAAATTCACAAACACAACTTTAATGAATGAGCAAATTGAGCTCATAAATTCCCTATTGGAAGTTTTGGAATAGAAGACCTGAGCCAAGCCCGAAACCAACATCCAGTGTGCTGTTACCCTAGCTACTACAAATATTTACTACATTAAATGCTTTTGATAATGACATATTGTATGTCGAAATACGTATAAAGCTAAAATAAAAATAAATACTTGTTGAAATTGCCTATTATTGATATTAAAATATAAGTATGAATTTCAAGGAAGCAAGGCAGCAAACAATTCTCAAATAAATGTGTTTTTTTTTTCTAAGGTTTATTATTCTGTGTTAATTTAATCACTGCAGTCCCTATACTTGAATTACCACTACCATAAGCAGTTCCCTGGTGTAGGAAAATTTGTTGAATTGTCTGAAGCCTGATCAGGCTAGTATGGTAGCCTTGATCTATTTGAAGATAAGGTTATCAAATACGCAGAACTTTGATAATAATAATAATTTAAATATCATTTCCTTCCAACCAAGATTTAGCAAAATGGTTGATGGTTGCTAAACGGGCTGGGTTGTTAGTAACATTCGTTCGCTTTACGTCTAGACCAATTTTTTGGTGTCCCTGCTATATATTATCTTCTTCAAAATAGTGCCTTAAATGGATCAATTGCTATTTTTTGCAATATATTTCTTGGAGTAACTTCGTGGTGTAATTAAATGACAAACAGTTTCTTTCTAATATTCTTTTCCTATTGAATGGGTAATTCTTCACGATAACTGATTCTTCTGATCACTTCTATCAATTAATGAGTAGCAATCTTCATGAAATCCTGAAATAGAACCTACACCAATGAATACCGTTACTTCGTACCTATACGCCTCTTCTATTTTTTCTACAGTCCCAATAATTTTTACAAAGAAACAGCAAGGAATAAAAATTTTCTGATTTTTGTTTACATCAATTTAGCTCATTGCCGTAACTATTAAAATTTACTTGTTGATTGAATTGAATTCTGTTTCTACTTTTATCATTTGAAATATGCTCAAAATGGCATAGAAGACGGTCTATCTATATTATGCAATCGTCAATCAATAGAACTTCGAAATCAATTTACTATCACAAATCCCAGATTATTTAAAGCTTTGAAAAAAATTCGATAACTGCTTCTTAACTTTTTATTTGACGAATGTATCTTCCCACCAAGAAACTTTTCCCTAGTAAGAATAGATGAAGTCAGACGGATCTACATAAGAAAATAAAGTGTTTGTACTTGGTAATAGCATTCAATTCATTAGGTTTTCCGATCGAAACGACACTTGTACCTTTTTGGTTTTAACGAAAAATTACTCCGAATTTTACGAATTTGTTGTTTATTTCGTTCGAAAGGTTGGCGTTGTACTCTTCGGTCCTTGTAGAACCCTTTTAAACCTTTGTCTTCGGCTTTCCAGATAATTTATACCAATACCTTCCAGCAGTTTTTACAGACCGAGAATATAGTACTGCATCTAAGTTTCATATGTGATTAGAAAACGATGCACAAACACAGTCCAAATACTTTGACAAGTTTGCATACGAATTCGTTTTTGAATCAATTGATGAAGAGTGTCTTTATATGCGTAATGCTTGAGCTAAATGTACATTGAGCTGATACCTTACACTCCAAAACTATATCACGGAATTTTTCAATGGTTTTTAGACTTTCACGGCCATTAAAAGTGGTCGCAAAAGTCCACAGTAAGCAGTTCAGGCGAGACGGCAAAAATCCCTAAAATATATTTCCTAAAGAAATACGTAATTAGAACACCGTATTTAATTTTTGTCCACTATTTCACAAAATAAAGCGATACTTTACAGCTGTTCATACCACATATAAAACAGTTCTTTGCATTAATAATTTCAGAAGTGCATCATCTATTCGTCATTCCGAGAACTTTCCAATAGATTCTATTCCAGAAAGTATTATAGGTTTGGACGATTCGAGCCCCGGCGTTGAAAATAACCCCTCCAATTTCGCACTTGTGGTTATCTTCATGACAAGTAGCACCGATACACATTTCCGGAAATTTTGATGAGTCTCGTTGTGTTATATATAAAAACTATAAATATTTTCACGGACACCGAATTTGTTTCGTATTTTAGCAGCTCCATATGAAACAGGGCTGGGTGGAAGGAATATAGTATAGGAAAGTAACTGTCAATAGAACAGGAATATAAAACTAAATAGAAATGTGAAAACTCAATATTAGCTTTATTAAAATTTCGAATATTTATTATATTTATAATATTCATTTTACCAAGCAGTGTTACTACAATCAATACTTTGTAGTTTGTCGATATTGCATCATGCACTTCCATAACATCTTTGCACATCAAAAGTTTGCATTTATGCTCTTAGTGCCGCGATATTCTCGCGCTTTACGTTATTGCATTCCTCAATTTTATGGTTGAACTTTTTATCAATTCCATACTTGTGCTTAACCTCGGTAATGTCATTGGTTTTTTAATTCTCTAAAGCAATCATCTTTCGGCACCATTCAACATCTGCCAAAACTTCAGCCGTCAGCGTGTAATAATCCTTCCGTTAATGAAATTTATGCATCCCACTGCCGCATCAGAATTTCACCGAACTTCAATGTACGAGACATCGGAAATACTTCAATGCGGAATGATGATGCACCGATGGGCTTGCAATAAGCAATTTCAATAAATCTGCGTCGTGCAGCTCCATCCTAAAAATTTCATAACTTACAACATATTAACATGCTAAATAAAGTTGAAATGTTGGATTTGCAGTTTGCACACCTGGCCGTAAACGTGAACATCTGAGCTTTGGAGTTAACTACACTTTTATGGTATACATTTCGTGCATGCAATTCATGCGACCATTTATGCATTAATATTGCTCGAATTCTCCGCGGATTCGGCCGCGATGAGTGCAAAAGAAACGGAAAGATCAAACGTGGATGTAAAACGGAAAATACAGAAACAGCCTACAATGTGTGGTTTACGAGTCTCTGCAAAGAACGAACTTGTTTACAGCTCTGATATCGTGCATTATAAATAATCGTGTTTCCTTATAGTTAAGTAAATATAAATTAGTGTTTGAGGATGATTCGAATCTACACACAACGTTGTTTGCATGTTTGCTTTGCTTCCTCAAACTTGGGCTTCGCTTTTAAGGGAAGAAATTATTAGTAGGTGCAGCGGAATGAATTCGTAAACAAGCACTTAAAATTCAAAATTTAAAAGACGTATGTAGAATATTTTCTACAAGTTTTCTCGGATCACATACATTGGCTTGGCTCCCGCGGGACCGGAAACTTTGATAGGTTTGAGGTTCAAATATAAGAGTAAACTCATCCAGCGACGGCTTTGGTAATAACGTCTACGATCAACGAGAAAAATACAAGGATATCAAATGAATCCTTGCTTAGACGAACATCCACAATAAAAATACTTAGAAGATGCTGCGGAAAAATGAGGGATCAGGTCAAGAATATCCCGCACTTATTCTAGATTTCTGAACACACATTTTAGGACAAGAATAAATAGAAATTAGCTTTTATGGATCCACTTGGACAATTTCCTTTCGATTGCCTTTCCAGCTTTCGCTTCTAATGTAATCGGCATTATACTGAGTGGTCTTTTTTGTCCTCGTCCTTTCTCCTCGTACTCAATGAAAATGGTCTTTGATATATTTTCTTATGATAAATCCATGCCAACTTTAGTTAGTATTGAAATTTGTGTAAATAAAAAAAGTGAATCTTGTTTTCTACGAATTTGCAGGGTTTTTCAATTATTCAAAGTTAAATGATGTTTTGGACAACATACGAGTTTTCCTCAGAAATAAAACTTTTCGCACAACTTATATTTCTTTTAAACTTAATCTAGAAAACTTCTGGCTATTTTATAGAACTTTCGAAATATTGTGGAAGTTGGAGGGTTTAATAATCATTTAATAAAACCGGTAAGAGTGTAAACAGTTTTTGTTCAATGTACTCGTAACAACAATTTTAATATTTCCTTTGGGGATAATTAGAACGTGCAATTAAAAAAAACTTAATCGCGGTCGTCTAGGAAACAAAACCCGTGTTTCTGTCGACTATGGCAACTTTATACAGACACAATTAATGCGTTCTTATTTTAAGGATTTAAAATTCTGGCAACCTTAATTTCAAAACTGTGTTTAACATTTAGTGAAAAAGTATTCCTTGCAGAAAATTAAATTACATTACAGTTGTACTTTCTCGTTAAAATCGTGATTGCGCAAATCGTCCTCAAATAAAGTTTCCAGAAAGTGCTTCACAGTAATGAAGACCTTCTTTCGTGAAATCGTACACCAACCAGATAACCAACGTTAACCCTAACAGTTCACAACGTGATCATTTCTTAACCTGGAAAGGTGACCTATCGGGGGTAACTTCAAGGCGTCCTTTGTGCATCCGTAGTAGTTACCAAAATTACAGTATGCGTAACGTTCAAATTAAAGTTGAGAAATCTTTATTCTAAATATCTAACTTTTTCGCAACCCAAAAGGTTGACTTTTGACTAACTTTCAAGTGCACCTTATAGCTGTATATCTCTAAAACGACCTGTAATGGTTAGTTTTCGGTTACATGCTCTGTAACAGGTTGTAAAAGTTAACAAAAAGATACGTGTGAATCCCCGCTAAAAAATAACCATATTAAACTGATAATAGTTGCACATACTGTTGTGAATATCTAAGTATGTTGCTATTGGATTAAAAAATGTCCGTCATTTTAGCTACTGACCGAATATCTCAATGTCCTGTAATTGGCAAGAATATTATTTACAACTTGAATCTAAATGTAATGTTATTATTGTTTATTTCCCTTTTTCAATTGCTTACTTACAGAAACTAGTAACAAAAAAAATAAATATGGTCTTGAACCCATAATACAATAAATCATATTACGTGTTCATGTTTTTTAAGCCATTGTCTAAGCTCTAAGATCATTTTCCTTGATTATGTTGAAGCCATTCGCAAAAATGAACACGACGAGGTAGATCTCTTGGTTTCAGAGCCTGGACTTTTTGAATCAGTTGATTTAATTCAAGATTAGGACACACATTCCTGGGATAGGTAACCCGGTACCAGGCAGTTAAGATTCAGTTACATTCACTAAACTAAAAAGAAATAGAACCAATAAGTAAGCGGTCCGAATCGCTATTAATAAAAATACAGAATAGTATTCAACGTCATTCTGAAATTAGTCAACCCGTTTATTAAGGTAATTAAGTATCAGGTAGTTACCACGAAAGCAAAAAATAAACAGCTAAATCAGTCACGCGGTCAGTAACGCATTTAATTTAATTCAGGATTAGGACACCTATCCCTGGGATTAGGTAACTCTGCCACCAGAGTTAGTAGGTTCACCTGCATAAGAACATAACGGTCTCAGGTGCGTACACTGTGAAACTTTGATATCAAAGTTTATTAGGGTCAAAACCACGATAAGAGAAATCTGTAACTCAGAACCGAGATAGCTATGAAATAAGAACATTGTGAAACTCAGCCACCAGAGTTAGTGGGTTCAACTGCATAGGAGCATAACGGTCTCGGCTACGTACTCAACACCCATTGATGCGTAGCTTACTAACTGCCTGGTGTTGCAGTAGCGATGTCAGGCGGTATACATTGCGGGCATGCTAACGCGCTGCAGCACCCCACCCGATCCCACCATATCCCGCACATTCCTACCCACCTACTGGCATGGAGTAGGCCTGGCGTATCCAGGAGTGACCTCCGAGTCAGCTCCATGTCAGATGATGATGATGATGATGATGATGATGAAATGAATGTAATCCTTGTTCTGTTAAGAGTTCGCCAGACTACAAACTCGGATTATATTTTTATTGTATTTGAAAGAGATCTAGGACGCGGTTTTCGAACCATCTATAAGCACTGCAGTCATTACTGTCTTATTGTACACTCTAACTAAGAATTTTGCCTATCTGGGCTAATTCCAACTCCAGTAGTGATTTTTAACGTGTCACACATCGTAGTGGCACGGGACCTACGGCTTTACTTCTTATCCGACAGAAGGCGCATTTTCTGATTTTTCCCCGCTAGACAAATCTCACCGACCTCGGCCAGTTTCGACCCCGTAACAAACTGGGATACTCCTACCTGATTAGCAAAACGTCGTGTATTTATTTGCGGCTGGTTTTCCACTTCCTGCAAAATCTTCTCTTCGGCACTGAGGATTCGATTCTCATGTTGCCGGCTAATATCGCGTTTGTCCATTGCAAAGGATCCAAAATCTCTGAAGTGTTGCACCATACTCATAAAGGTTCGCGTGTTGGGCAGTCGCTGTCCAGGGAAACGTTCACGGTACAAATCTCGAGCAAGTACAGCATTCCCACGGGCCTCTCCATAAATTAATATCATATCTCTCAGCATTGGTAAAATCCATTTTACGGTATTTTTCAAAACGAAGACGTCAATGTGACATTAATAAAAAATAGCCTTCTTTGGGTTTTTATTACTTTTTTTACAAAAATACCTGTGGCTATCAAACTTTTATAGAACAAGTTCAACTTGCTTTTTTTGAAAACGAACAATTTTCGTTATTGTTATTGTTATTGGACGAATCGAGTTATTTTACCGTTCTTTGTTACCAATTAGAATATTTGTATAACTACTAAAATCACCCTGTATTAATCTAATTCATTCAACATTAATATGTAGCATATCAACCAACAAATAATGGTAGAACAAATTTCCCTTCCTCAATTTCTCATTTATTATACCCTAAATTTTAACTACCATCTTGAATTGCAGATAAATTGTGAGCTGATGGTAAGCCTTAGCACTAGAAAGAAACAGGTCAACAGAGTATAAATATACAATGAAAGCTTTTAATTCTGCTATTAAATCCACAATTTGCACAAAAGTTTTCTTTTTGGTGCTATAAAAGCAGAAATAAGGCTTGTGAAAATCCATTTAAGAATAATTCAGAATAATCGTATCCCAGGATTCCAGGGAAGAGTGTCATCAAGAGGAAGTGGAGATTAACAAGGGGTTAGAAGGCACAACTTTTCCCTCTATTGTTTACCTGCAGCAGACTAACTTTTCCAGGATTAAGTCAACTTCATTTTATTTTCTGCTTTCTGTTTGTCTACCTGTTCCTCTATCATATTTGCAAACGTAATCCATTTATAATAAACAGGATACTGCACTCAACTCGCAAATTAATATTTGAATTTTTATTAAATTACGAATCTACTCTGCATTAATTTCAGCTTGTTGCTTTTGTAACTGTCTCTGTGCTCAATTTTAAGACCTTATTGTTATGCAAAGCCTAAAGTTTAAATTCGAAAATTTACAGCGAATATACCTAAAACGGAAATTTTTTCAACGCTTAATAGCTTTTAGAACTGAATATATGGATACAAATTTTATTTTTCTTTTACATTTTTTCAAGTACAACGTAACCGGCGCATAATGTAACAAAAAAGTCCGATAAATATTTTAAATACAAATCATATTAGCGTAAAAAAGGCATAAATATTCATAAATACCGTATGCGGCAGTAATATAAAAATAATGAAATTATTTTTAATACGTCACGTACCTATTCCTGACAAAACAGCGTTCGATAACAAAATGAAAGCTTAATAGCTTTTTCTGTTTAATTCGTTCGTAAATGAATTAAATAAAGAAAAATGGTGGAGCTTTTTCCGTTCGTTTTTAGTCTGGGGATTAAATTATTTGATAGGAGGATAAATTTGCGCCGAGTAATACGGAATTATACACAAAATATGGATTCACAAATAGTGTAATAAAGATAAAATCAAGCTCGTTGTAAAGGACAGTACCTCTAAAAGTGTAATTTCGCCAGAACAGAGTTTACATAAGGGTGGGGAATGGAAAGGGAGAATGAGGGACACGGTGGTTTTGCTTATTCATGAGAAATGCTTTTAAAATGAAAATACAGCTCAAAATGGAATAAAAAACAAGCTCAACTTAAATGAAGTTTACTTATTACTTGTTCAGAATAATTTGAGAATAAAAAAGTTATAATGTCTCGTTTAAAAATAAAAGATAACCCAACCAAATTATACAAGTTCAAAACTTGGGAATATCAATTCAATGGGGCTGCAGTTAGCAGAATTAATGAAATTTGTATTACGTTATAAATTAAGGATATCGTATTATTACGAATGGAACAATTAATAATTCATGCTTGGTCTATCGACAATCAATTAAATTCTAATCTACTTGTCATAAAAAATAAATTAACTTCAGTATTAAATTACAGCTTTTTGTTCTTTTGTGTTGTGTTGTAGCGTTAAAGTGGCATATTTAATGTATAATATGCAATTAAGAACGGCTTCTATTGTGTTTTCAGACAAGACGGAAGGATATAAACTTTAAGACAATGCCCTTTTGTCAGTAAAATGTGTAAGTAACGTAGACAATTCTCATAAATTTTAGCATAAAAAGATTAACTTCATTTATTCTTATAACGCTTAAAAGTTTTCATAAACACCCATTGTGAGTATAAGGACCCTAAATTGCAAATGGAACCCATTATTTTCCAACAACTGAAAAGACCTTTTATGGATGGTGTTTGCTACAACAACTACTTTACTAGTCCTTATAACATTCCCTTATCAAAGCCGACTCTTGTGCAGATTTAAAAATAAAATTCGTCGGCACTTCTACCTGTCAATTCATACATCTCGGTATTTTCTGTTACAATCGTATTTGCATTTTATCACAATTTCGTTTTTATTCAGTTTGTTCTCGCCTTTTCTTCAGTTTCATTTTCTCAGGAACGCGGATTTGTAGGTATATCCATTTACTGAATAAAGAGACGTTAACTTTCAAACAGAAAAAAAATCCAATAGTAATCAAATACCAATCAAGGAATCGAGACGTACTTAGCGATTCGATCTATAATAAAGCTAAAAATTATGTATTTTAAAAAATTCATTTCTTTTTAAATTAATTCTCTCCGCTGTAGCATACTGTCTACTAATTGGGAATATTTTTAATGAATCCAAATGAAGTATTTGTAGAACAGGTAATGTGGTGAAACCATACCAAATAAGTTTTTAGACATATGAACGATAGATTCGAATACCAATGAACGTGGGACACCTCACTAAGATGTCGCCACTATTGGTCACAGTTGCGTAATAATGACCGCTCTACATAGGTAATCCTAGCAGGGCGACATTGAGAGTGAAAATGTATCCATGTAAGCTCAGGACTGGATATTCATATTTTGAAATAAGTACTCACGACGGAAGAGGTGAGTTTCAGGTTTTCTAAGAACGGCAGGTGAACCAATGTGTATAATGCTGACCATAAAACATTTAGACAGTTTTTTTCTTGTTTGCAGTGTTTCTGTTTAAGTGGCTTGGGGGATATTCATCCAAATAAAGAAGATTATAAAACCATATTGGAAAATGTTGCAGTGCCATCTGGACTAATTAGGAAATGACTTTATTTACAACAGGATAACGACCCTAAGCACACACCTACAATATGTAACGAGTATGTTCAATAAAAATCAGAACGGAGAATCTTATCAATATGATCTGGCCTCCGCAATCGCCCGATCTTAACCTAATTGAGTTGTTATAGAATGCGCTGGATACAAAGGTAAGCAAACCTTGTCCACAATCAGCAACACAACTGCGGGTACAATTATCAGAATCTAGGCGAAATATACCACCCGATACATTACAAAAACTTGTATCCCGAGTGCCTAAAATTTGTAAAGCCCTGATTAAATGCAAAAGTGGTTAATTTAATGAATCCAAGCTTAACTAACAAATGTATATTTTTTAATATATTTTATTTTAAAATTTAAAATTATATTATAATATTCAAGAAAAAAGGAAAATCAACCAATTCATTCTACACAAGGGGGCGGGCGGCTATAGGGGTCACTCGGGTACCGCACCGAAACCTTAAGCCCCTCTTCAGCCAGTAACGCAAATGTAAGGAGAGGAAAATTGGATAATGGAATTTCGTAGATGATACTATCCCAGCATTTACCTGTATGACCCAGGAAAACCACGAAAAACCTTAGTCAGGACAGAGGACCCGGGGGTTCGAACACATGACCTCCGGAATGAAAGGTCAACGCTCTACCGCTGAGGCATCTTCCTCGATAATATTCAATATTCTTCCTTATAATATGCATGCAATATTGCAGGTTTAAATAAAAAAATATGTATTTTTTACAAACGCTGTAGTATTTTATTGTAATTTATCTAGTACATATGTAGTTTATAAAGACAAAAACATGAAAGCTCCCCAATATTTTGAAAATATGGATACTAGCGTTTATAACAATTTTGTCGTGTTCAACAAAGATATCCAAAGACATAATACGTAAATCTATAGAATTCTTAATAGGGATAATTTTTATTAAAGCAAAATGTAAGTTGACGTATATCCAAAATATTTCTGTTCTACGAAAACTGCGTTAGATATTTTTTGGTAATCACTACTACCTTTTAATATTTACAAACACCTTTAAAATATTTTTAATAATTTTAAAATACACCCTTGTTATTTAAACCACTATATACATCAGGTTTTTTTACAAAATGGGGATTTATTATACAAATCCTTATTTGTTAGTAGATTAGTCCGTCTTCATCGAGAACATTTCAGCATCCAAATCCACATCGATACCTAAACCATAACAATCAGTGACCATGTTCTCCAAATCCAACGACATCTCCAACGCCGTAAACACTGCCAACTGCTAAACCAAACCCTTATCCTCGTTAACTGCATCACCGAAAAACCCCGCAGAAAAATCAAATGCTCTCGAATTGCTTTCTTTTCCTCACTATACTCAGAACTCCCAGACAATCTCATTGTTTCAGTGCAAGATACTCCATTAACAATCAGGTAACATACACTACACTAAATCAGTTTTTCAAATTTCAGATAACCCGCAACAAGACACCCAGTGAACACCAAACTCACCACATCATGAACGAAGAACCCAGGAACCAGCACTCACCAATAGAACCACCAGGACGACATCGACCCCATCTATCATTCTTCTTCTTCCTTAAACAGGCTATTGCATGTTTTCTCATTTTCTAGTCAGCATCTTCTTCCGAAGTGGAGGTCTTTTCTTAGTTGGCGTGTGCCTTACAATTTTCTCCTTTTCTTCCTTGCTTTCTTTGCTTGACGATGTTCTTCCATTCCCTCCATATGTTTGCTCTAGTTCTTTCTTCTGTTTCTTAGCAACTTTGCTAAATCTTGTGTGTTGCTTACTGAGAATCTTTGTTTTTATCCTATCATGTGGCCTCTTCCCTTGTATGGTTCTTATGGTTTTCATTTATATCGATCTTGCTAGTTGTATCGTTTTGGTTGTGTCTGCCCTGGTTTCTGGAGCGTATGGCAGCACTTGTCTGATTGCTATTTTATACATGCCAACTTGACTTTCTGCAGAAATATATTTGATACGCCATATTAAATTTTTCAACCATCCAGATATTCACGAAATTATTTTTTTTTAACACTTGTCACTCAATTTCAGCTCCGCATTTTAATACATTATATAAAGCAAACTTAAAACTAATATAATTTTCACTATTAAAAATAATCTTTATCGTGATTGCTTTTCAATGAAAAGTTGCTCATACTTATTTTTTGTGAACTGCCATATCTCTCGAGAACACTATTTTATTTACTTACATAAAAATAAACTTTTTGGCGAATATCATTCGGGATCCATTTTTTAACTTTAATTTTATATGGAAGACCATGGTTGTAAGACAATTTGTTTTAAATAAAAGACTGGTAGTATTAATTGAATCTAACGTTTAATCGAATGTCTTTTTATCCTTACAATGGAAAATAAAATTATTTTGTATTAAAAATAACAACACAGCTAATTTTTTGAATTTCGATTATTGACAAACCAACCATATTTAATTAAACAAACTTTCCCTTCTTTGTTGTAAGTTTCAATTTAATGTAGATTATTCAGATTACTTACTTATTTCTGCCCCTTATATTTCACAGATACATTTGTTTATAACTACTCGAACACTAGTCCACGTCTACGCGTGGTATTTCATTAGCGACGACCAGTGTTGACCAAGGTTTGTGTAAACTGGGGCAGATTACCTGGATCAATGCAATGTAGCGTCATTGCTTTATTACTTATGAAATGCTTCAGTCAGTTCAGGAAAGTTTAAGTGTTGGATATCAAAACGCAAATGAAACTTGCCATCAGCCAGGAGTAAGTAAAATGCAGCATTTGGTTATGTAAGTACGGTTTCTCTAATCTAGCAAGTGCCGAATTCACTTCCAAAATTACCACCCTAAATTGAGTTTAGTTTTATTACCATAAAACTCCTTCGTTTTTTAAAACACTTTAAGCAGTAATTAATATCGTCTTCTAGTGGAAGCAGAATCTGAAGTACTTTCAGGAAATTAAGTAAGGAATTTAAGCGAGAAGAGGGTCTGATTACGGTCAAATAGTTTATTGACCAGTCGAAGTTATCAGAAGTTGTTAAGTTCTCAACCCCATGGTGTTTCTGATTTTAAACAAGTTACTTTGGAAACGCTTTCTCCTCACTAGATTGTGTAAGGTACAATAAAATTGATAACGAGCTGTTAGAAAAACTCTATGATATTTATGAAGATCAAAACGCAACATTGTATACATTATAATTTAATAAACTTCCAGGTGGAACTTGTCGAAGAAGATTAAAAGTGACTAGACTGCCGTTATTTACATTCTCTAAAAACCTTCGCCTACTATCACAGACTAGCACTTCTGTTGCTTAAGTTAATAAAACTACAAGGAAGCATAAATATGCATTCTGTAAAAAGTATTGGGATAGGTACCAAAAACTGTGAGGAAAACTATCACCTTCAGTATTTACTAACAGGAACAAAAACATTAGCAGTTTGTCAGCAATGTTTGTAGGAATCCAAAATGGTCGAATTTCCAGCTGTGACTGAATTCCTAGTCATAGATCTTTATAGTCCATAATAATCATCTAATGTTGGAGGAAATCTATGCAATAGCCTTGAGCAACTACGGGCGATAATACTTATACTAAAAAATATGAGCGTTTAGTTATTTAAGACCTAGGAATAAAGTGTTAGCTATAAGCATTTAAAGGATTCCTGATGACTATCTTGAGATGTCGAAATTAAACATAAAATGGAGCCATGAAGTGCTTACTCCAGCTCAAAACATTAAGTAATTTCTTGTTATAATCAGTTTTTGGTCCACTACTGTGCAGATGATATTTTAGTTATATCAACCATATGGTTACACATTCAATTTGGACTCATTATTACGAAACAGAATCCATACTGAACCAATGGAATGGTGGCATGCTTATTCAGGGCCGCCTCAAACTGTTGCATCTGCTGAAAAATTATAGCAGCAATTCAGATTCTGAGAGAATTCTCTTAACTGTCAACAAAGAAAAGCGCAAGACCAAGTCGTTTGCACAATTCTATAACAGCAGTATGACTCAAGATATGTAACTTCTCTATAATAATATAGCAATGCACAAAGTCCCAACTTCATAAGCGGCTATTTAAAAGTGGGGTCACCTATTCGCATACAGTCCAAACCTTCCAATTATTTCCTATATTCCTTCCAGTTTCTTCTGGGTCTTCCAGCGTTTCCCAAATGTGTCACTCTAACCATCCTGTATATTTATATTCTGCATAGTTCTTCCTATATGAAGGTTTCACGCTTTTCTTGAAATACCACAATTCCTCTTCAGCTGTATTATCTACTTTATTTTGACAGTCTCTCCTACCCATTTCCTGGACAAGTCTATACCTACGATACGAATACTACTCTACTATTATAATTTTCCTGATTTTCTTTCTTATTTTTTCTTTGCTGAAGACTTGCCTTTCTCCTACAATAGTCTATTTATACAGCTTGTGAGTTTCTCAGCCAGACTTCAGAAGCGTATAACAAAATGTTTTGTACCATTATTTTATAAATTACTCTTTTCGTTCTTTTCGATATATTGTTATTTCACAGAATCTCGTTTAACCACACCTGGACCGTATTTTATTCGTCCCGTTACGTGTATATCGTGTATTACATGCATTTCTGTCTTCAAAATCAAATATATACATTATCTGCATGCCTCTATCGGTTGCCCCATCTCCAAAGTTACATACGAATAGAGCGCATCCCGGCTTTTAAGGTAACCAACGGATTGAGAAGAGATTGATACATGTCTCATTGTTCGGGCATTTTTACGCTCTTCTCGCAATTATACTACCAACTACATACTCGATTAACGGTACCGTTCGCAGGTTTGATAAATTATGTATAGTTAAAATCCCGATCAGAGTATGGTAAGCTACAAACAGCTACGGAATTCTCATCAGAGAATGGTGAATTATATACAGTTAGGTCTTCCTAGAAGAGAATGGTGAATTAATTATTATTAATGGAGCCCCATAGACGACTTATATAGTGTTCGGTGGTTTTCTTCAGGGCTTGACGAATGTTAAGTTATCCCAAGCTAGGGGATTCTCATCAGCAAATGGCAAATCATATACAGCCGGGAGGTTCGATTTAGTAAAGGATGTATTCCATACAGCTGAGAGATCTCCATCATAGAATAGTGAATTATATATGATCAAGGGATTTCCATAGGAGGATTATGTGTAATTTGTCGTTATTCTTTGGTGAATATACAGCTAGAATGGTACCTTACATATAACTAAAGAAATCTCATCAAAACAAACACAGAAAAAATCAAGATAGCATAAAAATATGCTGACATAACAATAAAATCAACAAGAAAAATAAATTAATTAAAAACAGAAAGAAAAACACTAATGAATGACGTAATAAATGTTCAAACTGCCGTCCACCGTGCTGTTCACATAAGTTAATTTGCCCCAGAAGAAAATTTCTAACACGCGTTGGCATGTGTGGACCTACATAATTCAATAATTCTTTCAGGTAAATCTTTCTGAGTTTCTACGAGAGTTTCATAGATGTCGTTTTTTAATTTACCCCACAAAAAAATCTAACGGAGTCAAGTCCGAATTACGTGGAGGCCAGGGATGAATTGCACCTCTTGCAATTCATCTGTTATGGAAAGTTTCATTTTGATAGTTTCTTACAATTCTATGGAAGTGAGCAGGTGCTCCGTCATTTTGGAACCACATACGCTGTCTAACATAAAAGAGGAATGTCTGCTAAAAGTTGAGAAAAAGCTTTTTTTTAATGTAACTACATATTCCCATTTAAACTGCCCCCAAGGAAGTGCAGACCAACGATAAAGTTGTACACGATACCACACCACACATATACAGCAGAAATGCTTTGAAAGTGTGCTTGCTGAATCCAATAAGGGTTATCTTGTGAATAGAAATGGCAATTGTGTCTATTTCCACACCCATTATTACTAATCCTCGCTTCGTTCGAAGATCGCTTCAGCTTCTACAGTTTTAAGATGTCGCTGCCGTAAATTTTTTTTCAAACGTTGTGCATATCGTCGTACTGCTAAGGCCGTCGCCCGTTTGCATTCTCCCAAAATCAACATCATATCCGTTTTCTCACTATTAGAATACATGGAAACTAATTGTTATTACCACAATAATCTACAAATCAACAATGTTGTACAGAAGTTTGTTAAGTTTTGCACATGTGAGAGGTGTAGCCTACCTATTTTGTACAAGATAAAATGATCACACTGTATAGATAAGGGAGAATGATGAATTATATACATATAGTTAGGAGATTTCGAAATCAAGAAGAAGAACGAGATTCCTAGAAGAAAATTGTGGTTTACGAAAGGTATTTACCTTTCGTATTTCACGATTTTCCATTTTCCATTATCCATTTGGATAAGAGCGATTTTCGTCAATAGTTGGCCATGGATAACTACGTCAATGTTAGTGCCATACACTTCGTAACATTAACTAGAATTTTTTAATAGAATTAGACTATAGTTCAGTTGCTACCATTACTCCAAAACAAAAAATGTTTACTTCGGAATTGATAACTTAAAATCCGCAAGGATTACGATTTTCGCATAAGTTTTTTAAATACTTAAAGATGAAATGCGCAGTTAGCATTGCCTGCAGGGGGATTTCGCTATCATTACATTGGAGTTGTTATTTTATAGCCAAATCAGTAACATTCACCATTTATATGTACCATATAGTTTTGTTTATATCAAAGTATGCTTCTAATACATAATAGTACAAATTATACTCCATTTAAATATATTAACTTCCAGATTAATAAATAATTTTAACAACTCAGTATATTGTAATTGCAATTAAATACTTGGAGTAAAGGTTATTAACTGTATGACTAGAGATACTTACTTGTTTTTCAGTCAACACCTATCGAAAATGTTATTGATTGTTTCCTGATTTCAAATATTTTAAATCAAACTCTTTAATTTAAAAGGTAGAAAATTTGTTCCATACTTTGCAGCCTCATAGTCTGTAGCGAAAAGAGAATGAAGGAAAAGAAATATTACATTCACAAAAGGGAAAAAAGATCCAAGAGTTTAAGCAACGAATGTTGGTTGCATGGTTTCGATGCAGCAGCTAGTTCACTATTTTTACGAATTTGTGCAGATAGGAACAATATATTTCCAACCAAGTTAATACTGTGATCAAAAGTTGTTATAATACTTCCGAAAATGTTGCCGAGTAACATATAGTGTATAATACAGCCTCCGGCAACCCTTTGTGGTTTGAAATACTACGTGTATTTCCTTATTTCCATATTCTGTGAGCAAAGTGGCTTGTTTCGTTATATCACTTTGATGATATGGATGTTGAAAACTGTGGAAACACGAAACCATAAAACATTTAGAATTTAGAGCTGCTACTAATAAACGTGTTAAATGTAAATCCTCTTAGCTAAGTCGTAAATTCGATTTGACGCATAAGCTATAAATATGATTACAGAAACGGTGGCGCTCCAACTCTGTAACAACATCGGTACTGCAAATTAAGGACAGAAAAATACCATTAACTCGTTTAGTTTTCTCTCCACTACCCCTGCCTTGCTTGTCTTTTTTGCGTGTACGTGTGCATGTGTGTGTGTGTGTGCATAACGAGAAATACAAAAAGCCTCATCCTGTATTTACCGACCTCAGTTTGCAAAACTTTTCCCAGCCCTCTTGTTATTTCAGACGTACTTATTACATTTTACCCGAAGTATTTTCGCAAATCACACTTGTGTTTGCAGTTAATTTGATTTATAATTGAATTAATTAAATCAAGGAAACTTTGAATAAATGAGACGTCCAAGTTTTTGCTGGGATATCTTAAAGTTGAAAATAAGTCCCGCCGAATAAAAACGATTAATTACAAAATTTATTTCAAATTCATTTCAGTCATACTTAGTTAATAGATTTTCCTAATCAAATTACTCGAGCTTAATGAAATCCACTGAACAATACGACGTTAATTATAAACAAACAAACACTGCCAACTTAAATTAATTAAAGGGAACTTCCACGATGCGAAGACCGGCCAAACTCCACGTAGGGAATAACGCTCTACATACGACAGAAACACATACAAACCTACAAGCACAATTAGATAATTAAATTTCTTAAAAACGGACAAAAACTTCGAGCTTTATACGCGGAATTGTCTAGGAAGCACAGAGGTCCTCAAACAACATTTACATTTATACGTATGTAGATTTGCGTTGATTACAAATAACATTACGTAACATGCCTTATGAATTACATACAACTTGCTATGCGTTTAGCAGTAGCACTGATCAATTAAGTTGCACGTGGCTAAAGATTCTTTCAAATTATTCAACACTATCACGTTTTGTATTAAATGCATCCGTATTGAACCAAAAATCACATACAGGGTGTTAATGTGATGATGTTACAAACGTTTGGCCGTGTATATCGGGGACCATATCTATCATTTTTTGCTAATACTATCATGTTATGGGTTAAATACATCCGTATTGAACCAAAAATTATATACAGGGTGTTAAGGTGATTATGCTACAACGTTTGGCGGTGTATATCGGGGATCATATCTATTATTTTTTGCTAATATACCCATGGTTAGAAATGCGCCGTTTCAGAATATCACAGTTCTTTTAAAAATGCTTTTCCTTTGCTTTTACAGAAACAGGTATAGGTATCTCACTGAAGTTTGGTACAGCGAAACTCGGATCCAATACTTGAACAACCACATCCGAAACTATGTGTTCGCTTATTACTAATGTAGATAGTCGGAGCATACTCCCTTTTTTTAAAATAACATTACACCAATTGGTTTTTCTGAAAAGTCTCCTATTGGTGCATACTATTACAATTTTTGCTTAGTCACATTCCATGGTATGTACTAACTCAGATGAAGCGACAATTTTGACCACCAGATCTTCCAAAGACTGTACCGGAATTTTGAACACTACGTTTATCATGCCCCCCCCCCCCGCCATAAGTAAAAGTAGCCACTTCAGTAATATTTAAAAAAAACTTTGATGCGCTGTACATCTGAAAAGGTACATTTCTGCCCATGCGTATATTGAAAAAAATGTTACGTATGATCCCCCCATATATACCTGTGATCTGATCACATTAACACCCTGTACATAATATTTTCTAGGAGTTTATTTTATTTTCTATCCTTACAATATGCATTTTGAGATGGTTTTTTAACTATTAGATAACTACTATTTTCTATTCACATTGATAACTTGCTCGCAGTCAGTAGTTTATATCTGTGAGAGGGGGGGAGGTATTTTTTGTAAGTTAGTCAAATTGAGTACTACAACAACAAACATTTATTCCGCACTACTTATGTTTACAAGCATACCTTACTGAAACTGTAGTATGTAGAATTTTAAAATATGTTATCATTTTTGGGTATCTTTAAAAATAAAAGACAAGAAAAGTGATAATTTAATGGAAAACCTTATAAAACTATATTACATGTTGAATTGGCTTCCTTCTTTCTGACTGCGATTACATTCGCATACTGAATTCAAAATTTCCCAATATTTCCAACATACATCAATCTTGAGGTTTTTTTTTTAAATTAAGACAGCTGCAACTGAGATCCTGTACAATATAAGTCCAGAGATGAAGAAGAATAAAGTAAAATAAATATTATGTCCGTTGTTTTTTATACAAATATTACATTTAGTTAGTTCCCGTTTTAGCAACCCTTGTGGATAGGATACAGTTTTTTTTGGTACTGGAACAACCTCATCAGCATTGTGAGGTGGAGCACCATCTTGCTACAATATAATTGGAAATCGTTGATGTAATGGTTATTTGTCTAATAAATCTTTGGTTTCCGTGTTTAACAAATTCAACAGGATAAATAATATATATAATAAAAAACCGACCAATATTTTTATTTCCCAATACCACACTAATTGTTTACCCTATTTCGTAGTATTTTTAAATTTTAAGTGCGATATTTGTATTTTAGTTGGCGGATCTTTAATAATTTTATATATTGAAAATTAAAAATGTTTATTCACAGATCCAAAGTATTCTTTCCTTTTTCTTTATGTCTCTTCTAGGTTTAATCGTACTACCTATATACTCCAATAAAAGTTATTTTAAAAAGTTCTACTGTTAATGGTTGATTATAATTTAAACTTTTAATTATTCGAAGAGGTTATTCGAGAAATAATAATTATAAATAAAAAATAAGCACAAATGTTTAGGTAATATTTCCGTAATATTTTAGATATAGTGTGCATCAATCGATCGAATTCGGAAAGCGGTACACTAACTCGATTTTGAAATTATTTAAGAGTCCTATGTATTACAATCATATCTTATCATCCAACCGTGCTATAATTATATAATTTCATAGAAGTTAAACGATGGTATAGGGAACTTTCTTACATATTTATTACAGTGCACGCCAAAAGTATGGAACATACCAAATATCCAAACAATGAATTTTTGTAAAGATACTGAAACACGTCGCTTTTCTTTTTTAAAATGCACATTTGTACGTCGAAACCATTTTCCGACATTCATTTGTTCTTAAGCGATGACGTCATCATTATTCTTTTAAATAGAAGCCCCCATTTTTTCCTACTTATTTTGATAATCTCCTCACAAATGAAATGATGGTATACAATAATTGGTGTCTCACATAACAAAACACACATAAAATTCGAAAATAAGAATTTATTTATAATGGAAATAAGATCAGTATGAAAAAACTGGCTAAAGGAAATATTCAAATTGTCCACCATTAATCAGTTGGCATTGATCAGCACGTGTGTAAACACTTTGTATGGCTCGCTCAATACTTTCCGTTCCGATACTTTCCATTTCTAAAAGAATGCAAGGGTTTAAATCGTCTAAATAGTTTGGCCTACTAATGTAAACTTGCGTTTTCACATGACCCCAAGAAAGAAATCTAGGGGCGATAAGTCAGGCGATCCCGCAGGCCACTTAAACCGTTCTCGCTCCCTAACCATCTATCAAAGATCATATCATCAAGAAACTGCCGGATTCCTATACCAAAATGGGTAGGACATCCATCTTGGTGATACATAATGGTTAAGTGGGACATATCAGCATCTTTATTGTTTGGAAAAAGAACTGCTAGAGCTGGAACTAACTGAAAACGCCGAAAATCAAAATCTAAAGAGATGTAGTGCTTTATTGTTATTAATAATAAATTCTGAATTTCTTGAACTTTGTGTGTATTTTTCTCAAACCAGTTGCTATGTGGGGCACCAATTATTTTATATCACTATTTAACTGGTGAGTATCAAAATAAGGGGGAAATATATGGGGTTGCCAAAAAAATAATGATGACGTTATCACTTAAGAAGAAATTAATAACGGAAAATGATTTTCACATAGGAATGTGCATATTACAAAAGTAAATTTATGTGTTTCAGGATTTAAAAAAATCATCTGTTTCAGTTATTTTAGTTTTATTTGGTATATTCCATACTTTTTACGCACACTGTACTTACTTACTAGGATTGGGGTGGCTCAGTGGTAAGAGAGCCAAGCTTTGGATATAGTAGTACAAACGCATTCTGGTTCGAATCACGCCAGGGTCGGAAATTTTTCTAATTACCTGGGTGATCGGTACTGGGTCCCGGTCTCCATTTCTCATTGGGGATCAAACTAATAGCAGTCCTCGTGTTACGATCGTACTAGAGGAGTAACAAGATCATTTACACCAAAAATAAATACTGCACACACTAGACAGATTAAGCACGGTTACTCACCAACACGGTATCCCGCAGAGTCGGGCTCTGTTCTGCATAGCACAAACTAGCTTAGCCTTGTCTCACACCAAAGCGATGAGCATAGAAGGCCTGTGAAAGCTCCATAATAATAATATATACAAAGTGATTTTTTAAAAAGTCAATTGCAGCAAGCCTAGAAAAAAAGCTATTCCGTCTGCAGTCAGCTGTAATGAGCTTTGAATGACATTTACCTGTATGTCAAACTGTGTGACAGTTTGGCCCAACAAAATGTGAAAATGAACAAGTATTTAGTTGCAACTGATTTGTAATTTATTAACGTAAGTAAATTACAGGTTTTTCGTCAAGATTGGCAGCTATGCTGTTACAATTTTCATATTGTCAGATTCTAAAGCTTAATATGAACGGGACAATCCCTAGGCTACTGCAATTGACTTTTTAAAAAATCACTTTGTACTTATTAGTTCACTGAAGGTCGGCATATTGCCTTCAAATAGTAATGTAGATCGTGCTGGATATCAATATAAAACTAATTTTCCCTCTACATAAACAAGTAGAAACTACTTAAGGTTATTGAAGAAACATTTATAAAATATTAGCAGTACAGAAAAACAAAATGGTAACCGCCATTGAAATAATATGCTATAAAATGTTGAATACTGTTCAATTATTACTACTACTATTTATTTATTATTTAATACCAATTTCAATCTATTAAAGCACAAAACAATTTCTAAATTACAATGTTTTAATATGTCAAAAATATTCCACAGTTTCGAATATTTTCCCGTAAAATTTAAAACCATAGCTTTTGCACAGTTATTACAGCGACATCTTGGAGCAATGTATTTATATGACCATGTGTGTGTGTGTGTGTGTTTGTTTTATTTAACGTCGGCCTATTTCTGCTACTATGGCTAACCACCGACGTCAGGGAGCGATCCTACCACACCTGGAAATTTAGCCTGTTTGAGGGTTCTTTTGACGTGCCCAACAACACTTGGACACGGGGCCTACGATTTTACTTCCTATCCGAGAAGAAGGGCCGTTTTAGCGTTTTTTATCGCTCAGAAAAAAACCACCGACCTCGGCGTCCGGATTCGAACCCGGGACAGCTGCGTGAAAGGCATACGGCCAACCCATCCGAGCTACCGGCGCCGGTGACCATGTGTATTATTTGCATATATGCCACATATGTGAAATAAAGGGAAGCTGTGGGGATTGTTAATTAAAACACATGCTAAGGTATCAAACTATACAAAACAATTCCATACGGTCATACTACATTCTGCAGGTTTTAATTTTTGTAATCAGAGACTCAAATCTTTTTAACATTCAATATTTACTGTTAAGTGCTTTATACATGTTAGACGAGGTATTGACTATGCATTTAAGCCTTCGTGGAGGGCAATATTCAATAGCTACAATATTTATACATCCACCAACAGTGCTCAGTAAAATCATCCTTTGTTATTAGTACTTAAAGAATTTTACATGAGAGACAAGCAGTGATTAAATTGTCGTTGAAAATTGTTGTAAACCTTGTAAACTTTTGCTTGTTTTCATACGCTCATACATAAAACATTTATATTACGAGATTTTCAAGAAAAATACAAACAAGCTAATCAATAATAAATTATTATTTATTAGCAGGAATAAGCGAAGGTCATGAGAAAATAAATTACAAACTATTATATTTATTACGGAGGTTTAACTAAAATTGTGTTCCCGTGAGAAAAAGAATCATCTAGATCAGTGCTTCCCAAACTTTTTGATGTCGCGGCTCCCCTGCAACTCATATCGATAAACCACGGCCCCCTAAATTTTTTTAGAATTGAGTTAGGTTAAAAAAAAATTTGCTTTGTATATACATATATATTCTATAATTAAATACACTATTACTAGTAAATGAAGAAAATTAATTATTAATTATAATATGAAAAATAGTATAATTAATGTTTATTGCATACAGGTTACGACGGGCGATCTCCGTCTATTCCTTATTACTAATAAATTAGTAGACAATATAGCTGCAAAATTTTCATTAGCATCTTTAGTAATGTTTCGGGCGTTTTTAAGAAGTCAAATTTTGTGCAAAGTGAAATAAAAAGCATCAAAAAAATTCAACAAAGAAGCAAACAAAAAAATTAAATAATAATTAGCATTAATTACATTAATGTTAATAGATTAAATTTAATGTGATGGATGTGTTTGAATATTATTACACAACAAATTTAGATCTGGCGTTATATTTGAAATTGATATTCTAAGATTATTTTCTAATGA
>JABXWE010021452.1:0-12916 GCA_014611495.1 Limonius californicus | reverse complement strand
CTAGCAAGTGATTTCTTGATCTTATATGGTTAGTAGATGTTTCCACTTATTCATGGTCGTTTGCAACAAATTCAGGGATGAAGAACTCAAAATAATGTTGTCAGTAGCATTTTTTAGTAGACATATAATTTGGTTTCAATAAGGAGGGGAAATCCATTAAAAATGCCCATTAAAGTGTGCAACTTAACTGAAATGCAGTAAAACTCGAATATAATAAACCTTCGATATTACTTATTCTCGTTTTTAATTTACAAAAATGGATATAATAGACAAAATATTACGTTTTACATGTACAAAATTGTTTATAACGAACATGTTTGTAGTGAATGCTCACATACAGTAGTGAAATTTAAAAAGAAAAATTGAGATAGCTATCGGCTATAACCAATTAGTTTACAAATGTGGCTAATAGTTAGCAGTTCCTTAATTGTTTGTATACAATTTTTTTATTGGTAAAATTTATTTTGCATGTGTACCTGTTGGGGACTCTACTCTAGAAAATGAAGTCCTTTACCTTATAAATACTATCACTATTAATGATTTTTAGTTTTTGTTTGATTTATTTGTTTGTTGGATACATATTTATGAAAATGATGTGTTAGCACCTATGAAGCAATAAATCAAGTAAAAATTGTCGACATTATTAATAATATTTATACTAGAATTTCAACAGAGCAAGGCTAGAGACAATTGACGCATTAAAAATTATTACTGAAAGTGAAAAAAGCGAAGCAAAGTATCCAAATTGTACCAATTACTGTCATCCACATCTACAAAATTATTAACATTTTATTCGAAACTTACAGATTATACAACTGGTAAAAGAAATTTTCAAAAAAATGTTAGTTAAAAATATTTTAAAACTTTATTTTGAATAACATTTAAGAGATTGGGAGTATATACTAGAAATAAAAAATAGGAAAAGTATACAACTCATCAAATGACAAATTAGTAATTAATACTAGGCAATGCGAAAATCATTATGAAAAATTTCTAGTAATTAAACCAATGGAATACCGTGTTGATAAAAGAGAAAAATTGAGAAACCATAAACAATTTTATGACGAATGTTATGTCTACATTTTTCGATTTTGCTGATAGAAAACCAAATACAAGTATGTATTCCGAATTGATATGAAACTAAATTGAAACACATATGTAAAAAAAAACAGTTGAAAACTTAGAAATTACTACACTACTACTAAAAAAGTTTACTGTTTACTTTGGAAAAGCGGTTTTTCAAAATATTTATAATAAAGATTAGGTTTTTAATATCTCTTTTGTGTGTGCTATATTCAAGAGTTATACTACATCTCTGTTTTATGATTTTCACAAAAAATACCCTCTTAAGAAAATAAGATCTTATTTGTTCAAGTAAAATACGTTTAGCCGAATATTTTTTAAATTACAAAAAAGTTTGAGTCAATACAAATTATCGAAATAGGGTAGTTAAAACTGTAAAAATCTTTAAAGTCTGCATCAATCGAAATTAAATACTAATTTATTAAATACTGTTAAAACAGCATAAGCAGCAGTTTTGTGTAACTGACAACATGTTCTCATAAACTAATGTTTTCCGGGTGTTACCATGGTCGATCAATTTCGCTTGACGTTTCGCTGCTCATACTGTAAACTTCTTCAGAAGTTATTCTAAAGACTGGTGTTGTTGATTTGTGCTTGTTGTTATATACCTGGGTACCGTAACGCTTAGTTGCTGTTGCCGAACCGTGACGTTTGCTCCGTCGAGTGAATCCATGACGTGTGGTTGGTTTTGTTGGTATGTTATGCTCCGCTGCGAGTCCTGTGAATTAGGGGTGCCAGGACGTTTGTTATGGATACTTTCCTTTCATGAAGGGTTAGTTTCCATGTGTTGCTTAAGCGGTAGCCATCTTCTCTATTGAAGTTATTGTCGTTTTTCATTATTTCGAGAGATTCTCTAATTACTCTGGGGAAGTAATTTTTCGTTCGCGAGAGTATCTTCACTTCTTCAAAACTGATTTTTTATTCGCCGTCTTGATGCAAATGTTTGGCAATTGCTGATCTCTCTATGTTTCTGAGCCTGGCGTCTCTCTGGTGCTCTTTTATTCTGCCTTGGGTGCTTCGTCCTGTTTGCCCGATGTATGCTCTCCCACATGAACATTCCAGTAGGTATACTCCTCTTGTTGACAGTTTGGGTAGACGGTCTTTGTTTGGAGGTAATACTTGTTAGATCTTCTTTACTGTGTTGTACCTCACACCGATGTTTTTCTTTCCTAACGTTTTCTTTAATATGTCGGTTACTCCAGCGATAAAAGGCAAACGGGTATGGGTAACAATTTGTTGTTGTTCCTTTTTCTCTTTGGGTTTCGTGTGGCAGGCATTTCGTATTTCCTTTCTAGTGTAACCATTTTTCATAAGAGCTAGCTCGACATGCTTCCGTTCTTCTGGTTTACTTATTTCGTCAGGGATCTTGTTTGCTCTGTGCATCAAGGTTTTGATTAAGGATCGCTTCTGTTGAGGATGATGGTGTGACTTAGCATGGAGGTAACGGTCTGTGTGTGTTTTCTTGCGGTATACTGCATGGGTTATCCTGTTGTTATCCCCACGTTTTACTAGGACATCCAAGAATGGTAGTTTTTCGTTTTCCTCAATCTCCATGGTGAACTTAATTCTTTCATGCTGATTGTTAAGGTGGTTCAAGAATTCTCCCAATGCTGTTTTTCCATGTGGCCATACGAAGGTATCGTCGACGTATCTAAACCAGCATTTTAGTTTTTTGTCGCTAGATTGGATGGCTTCTTCTTCGAATGTTTCCATGAATATATTGGCGATGACAGGGGACCGAGGAGATCCCATAGCTGCATCGGATTTCTGTTCGTAGAAATCCCCGTTCCATAGGAAGTATGCCGTGTCCAGGCAGATTCTTGCTAATTCGGGTATGTTTTCTCTTAGTCTTTGTGTTATAAACCGTTGTTGTATTATGGATAGTGCATTATCAACTGGCACATTGGTAAATAGTGACTCTACATCGAAACTAACGAGCATATCATCAGCAGTTACTTTTTGTTCATTTATCAACTCGACAAAGTGTTCTGAATTCTTTACGAAAGTTTCGGTTTTTCTGACGTATGGTTGTAGAGTCTTAGCAACATGTTTGGCCAGTTTGTATGTTGGGGATCCACATGTGCTAGCGATTGGTCTCAGAGGGTTGCCCGGTTTATGTATTTTTGGTAGACCGTAAAATCTGGGTGGTCTTGCCTCTGAGGGTAAGAAATGACGTTGTTGTTGTATGGAAGAATGTTTGATAATAGCTCTTGTTTGACCTCCTATTCTTTTGGTTGGGTCTCTTTTTAAGTTGCTGTATAGTTGTGGATCCAACAATAAGTTAATCTTTTGTTTGTAGTCTTCTGTGTTCATGACTACTGTTGCATTTCCCTTGTCTGCCCGTGTTATGATAATGTTGGGATTGCTTCGTATTTCTCGCAATGCTCTTTCCTCCGCTCGGGTGATGTTTTTGCCTGGAGCTTTGGAATGTTTTAGAATACGGCAAGTTTCATGTCTGATTTCTTCTGCTTCTTCGACTGGAAGTTTCCTTATGGTGCTCCCAACTTCGGAGATTATATCTTCTGTAGGTATCTTAGTCGGAGCAATGGCGAAGTTCATTCCTTTAGATAGGACTGCTACACCGTCTTTGGTAAGTGGCTGGTCGGATAGATTCACCACTGTTTTTCTCTCGTCCAGTTTGTGTGTAATGTTCTGGTGTTGCAGTATACCGCAAGAAAACACACACAGACCGTTACCTTCACGTTAAGTCACACCATCATCCTCAACATAAGCGATTCTTAATCAAAACCTTGATGAACAGAGCAGACAAGATTCCTGACGAAATAAGTAAACCAGAAGAACGGAAACTAGAAACTAGAACTAGAAAGGAAATACGAAATGCCTGCCACTCGAAACCCAAAAAGGAAAAGGAACAATAACTAATGGTTACCTATGCCCGTTTGCCTTTTATCGCTGGAATAGCTGACAGATTAAAGAAAACGTTAGGAAAGAAAAACATCGGTGTGAGGTACAACACAGTAAAGAAGATCTAACAAGTATTACCTCCAAACAAAGACCGTCTACCAAACTGTCAACAAAAAGAGTATACCAACTGGAATGTTCATGTGGGAAAGCATACATCGGGCAAACAGGACGAAGCATCCAATGAAGAATAAAAGAGCACCAGAGAGACGCCAGGCTCAGAAACATGGAGAGATCAGCAATTGCTGAACATTTGCATCAAGACGCGAACACAAAATCAATTTTGAAGAAGTGAAGATACTCTCGCGAACGGAAAATCACTTCCCCAGAGTAATTAGAGAATCTCTCGAAATAATGAAAAACGACAATAACTTCAATAGAGAAGATGGCTACTGCTTAAGCAACACATGGAAACTAACCCTTTATGAAAGAAAAGCCATCTATAATAATCGTTCTGGCACCCCTAATGCACAGGACTCGCAACAAAGCATAACACACCAACAAAACCAACCACACGTCACGGATTCACTCGACCGGGCAAACGTCACGGTTCGGCAACAGCAACCAAGTGTTACGGTACCCAGGTATATAACGAGGAGCACAAGACAACATCACCAGTCTTTAGAATAACTTCTGAAGAAGCTGACAGTATGAGCAGCGAAACGTCAAGCGAAATTGATCGACCGCAGCAACATCCGGAAAACATTCGTTTATTGTACAACGGCCGCGAAAGCCTGCATTCAAGAACATATTCTCAATTTAAGAAGTATAATTCACGCCCTATTCTGTCATGTTTACACACATAAATATGGTTTGTGAAACAACAAAACATGGTGAGTGGTAGTCATATGCCAAAAGTGTATAACAAAAAAATAATCAAATAATTTCGTTAATGATTCTAAACCATTAATTAATGGATACCCAAAACTAATTGGTCAGTAATTGAAACAAATTCCCAATTTTTTAACTTCATGCATATACCTGGTATAGTATAAATGCTGCACATCAGAACATCACTAGCAACTTTATTATTTCCTTACAAATTTTAAAGTATTTAATTATAAAATGTTAATGCAGTCAACATTCCATTTAACTGGAAGTGATGCCAACTTTTTTATAACAATTGACACTTGACAATTGTAATTTACAAACATGAAATCACGTAAATACTAGAATAAATTCGCCCACAACTTTATTATAAACAACACTTAATTCAAGTTTTGATGAATCAGTTTTCAAGAAAACTAATAAACTTCTAACCAACTACATTGGCCTAGTGTTCAATTTTAATCATGTGCCTTTTAAGAATGTGCCACATATCTTACACATACACTGATGCACCACACATGCCACCATTAAAATAACAAAACTGTTTAAGTTCTATCCCAATTTTGTTGTATTTAAATTGTCATTATGGAACTTTGAACCTTCTTCTAATTTGTTTTCAATTTAAAAAGTGATTATACTAATTTAGTTGACAGTTAATTAAAATAATCTTGAGCTTACAAATGTCTAATATCATTACCAACACACACACACACACACAAATAATTTTCAAAACAAAAGGCAACGAGACTATTGAATTCACCGATTACCCAGCAACACATCAACACATCTTAGGCTGACGACACAAATAAAACAGCAAAATCAAATTTAATAGGTCTATATTTAATTATTGCACATTAATACAATAAAATAATACATTTACAATCAACAAGTACTTTTTATGGCACAATATAACAGCAATTATCAGTGAATTCAATATCTTCAAGTTTCAAAAATTATCTCTCGTTAGTTGCTAATGACAATAGACATTTAATAGTGTTAATAAAAAAACAGGATGGTCCCAAAAGGTAATTTCAATCTCAAATACTATTAAATGTAATACTTCTGCTAATACTGACTAAAAAAATAAAATACTATTATAATTAAACTATTTCTTGAGTGTTTGCCGATTTTGCCTGGACTGAAGATGAACTTATGGTACCGCTAACAGAAAGGGTGCTATTAGAACCAATTGCCTGTGGCTCTAAAATAGTAATTGTAGGTTCAAAATGAGGATTTTCTTCGTCGACATAAGCCACTCGTTTGGTGGTCTTTTCAAAGCTAGTTTCGTGTTTCATGCTTAAACACGACTTGAACATGCTATTTGAAGGAAATGAAGACTCAAAGGAGAGCAAAGATTCACCTTGAGCACTGTCGGGACTTGGTGGGATGACAGACGTCTGTGGAATCTCAGTATCAGGTTGGACCTCTTCGGTTTCCTCCAGAACATCTTCGCAGGCTTCCTCATTTAATGTTTGAAGGGCGCCACAAATCATTTGATCTTCCAATGTAACCTGGTGAATGTATTAAATTACTTGGTGACTTTAGTTTGTGCTGAAATGCTTTAATAATACTGTGAAGGAACATACCTGATACTATATCCAGTAAATTAAGCAAAATTATACAATTACAAATTACTTATGTGTTAGTTAAATAAAAAACTAATTAAATAAATAAAAAACTGACTTTATTACCTCACTTTGAAGGGTTTCTATTTACAATTCACTTTTATTGCTTGTGAGGCGTTCTACAATATCGTACCTGCTTCTCCATAACACTTTGTTTATTTTTGCCCGTCGACATACTTCCATCTCCTTGCATTTTATTTATTTCCTTGTCGCTTAGAGTGGTGCTAATCTTCGGTACACTTGCTAAAATTTATATTTAACAAAATCCATATGTGTTAAGCAAAAAAAGAAGTACCTTTGCGCTCACGTGACGGCGCCGACTGCTGTTTAGGCATAGGCAGAGGCATCCGTAAGCTTCTAGTTTCACTCTGTCGAAGCACTGATGTCATTTCATGTTCCCTCAGAGACACAATTAGAACACGAAACATTTCCCAGTCACCAAAACTCATTTTTAATAGCTAAAACACAAGTATTGTTACACAAACATAGTAAAATATTATTTGTTGAGATATAACTCATGCTGGAATAAAGCAAGGTTAAATTTGGCGATAATTTGAGTACAGTCTGAAAGAGTAAAGAATTCATCCATATTTTAGTTACAGGTTAAATCTGAAATATTTAAGTTTTGTTACAAGGAACATTTAAAATTTCTCTTATTTTAAATTTTTGATATATAAATTTATAGTTTATCTAAATCTGTGATGGTTTTGGGATAAAATATTTCAAAATTCATCCCATCTAGTGTATTATGTATATTTAAAACATTTAATAAAAATCTTTGAAGGATTACATTAAACATCAGATGTGTCTAACACTTTCACATCAGATGTGTCTAACACTTTCACATCTAACCCAATATTTGATGGAGAAAGGACATCGAGTTATGATCTCAAGAGTAATCATTAACATAACCTGATTGTATGCTTGTGCCTGTGACGTCACGTGCTCAGCTTGGTGCACCTAAGACTTTCTTTGTTAGCTCACAACATCCCACTGTTGGGTAAGGACCTCCCCCAATTGAGAGGGGTTGTTGGTCTACTCTCCCACAGTGATCAATCCTCATGGGAGAGACTACTAGACGCAAGTCGGCTATTTTTGGTTTTTGTTTTATAAGGTACTACTAACTGTCACTCTCAACTTTATATCAAGTAATGACAAATTTAAATAAGATGATGCATTTTTAAATGTTAAATTTCTATCTATAATCTACAATCGAAAAATGGAAAATATCTGGGTGGAAAATGCCAGACATCCCAACATTGTAACAAAAAACTCTAGACTTTGTCAGGTAATTATTATAAATATTTGATGTACAAAAATTTTAGATTCTTTAAATAGGTTAAAACAACAAATTTAGCTTTTCATTTCCATCAAACTTGTTACATTCCACTTTCATTTTGAGGAAAATCAATTTGAATTATCACATTTGCTGCCGGCATGAGTAGAAGTGACTGACCTCAGGAGCCAAATTGTAATTTTGCACATAATTGTTACATTATTAATAGTAAAGTATCGAGGAATGTTTCTTTTTAATCGGAAAGTAAAATAGTGAAAAAAAAGAGTGGATCCGATAGGAGTCGGTGGCACCCACGAGTAAAATTACTCCGATCGGAGTCGCATCTATATATGTACTTTTCGAACAATTTTGTTTATTATAAATAAAAAAGACACAATAAATATGTTTTAGAGTGACTCATGGTAGATGTTGAAACATTCGGCACAGAGTCCAGGTTTGTCTTCACAGTCAAGGCAACAATAAATTGTTTATTTCATTCAAACATTGAAAATTTCTTTTAACGAACTGCCTTGAAAATATGTTCATCCTAAATGCCTCCCTTACGTACAAACACTTATCTCGGGTACTGACTGGCTCCGATCGGAGTCGCCGGCAGCAACATGTTAAATAGGACCGACAGATAGAAAAAATTAAGTAAAATGTAATTCCAACTATATTTTTAAACCGAGATAGACAAACAACAACATTTTGGCAAAGGTGAACCACCTAAAAAGTTAATAAAATATAATATCAACCAAAATCTTGATGAAAGCATTACCACTAATTCAGTACCTTTAAAAACAACGAGAGAATCTGAGCTAGAAACTAGAATAAAAGTTTAAGAAGGAGAAGTGGTTGATTTAAGTTCTCAAAATTCCATTTCATATAATATTGTTTGTCAATAAACTGTTTACCAATTCAAAACTTCATACACTAGTAGTTTACTTTTAAATTTAAATTAATTCCGCCATTTAAAACAGCGCCATCTGTAGTGATTTTTATTTTAAAAAACCAACCACGGCGGACATGCGACAGTCTATGTAAAACATGTACTAGTCCTAGATGTACCCACCAACAAATGCATGTGGTTTTTAGTTTGTTAATCATGGTGGTAGTAGATTGTGGAAGCAAATCATTGAGACACACAAATGTACAATTTTATAGAGCTCCCGCTAGATTTATTTTCTAAATTCCAACCATTACGCCTTTTTAAGTGGCGCTTAAGGTTTCCCATTTCATCGTGTTGAAAAATCACTTAATTTTAGCCACGTGGTACTTGTTGGTACACCAAGCTGAAGAAAAGTCATGTAATGCACTTACCGTATACAAAGCATTTAAGTTTATGTTTCTGCTTTGTACACTAAACGGGAAAAAGTCACGTAATGCACCAACCCAACTGGAATAAGTTAGGTTAATGCTAAGTTTAATTAGGATAGATTAAATTTAGATTAGGATAATTAAGCAAATATTTTGGCACCTTAGAGTAACTTAGCTCGGGTTAAATTTAAGTTAGGCTGAGTTATATCAGAACTAGTTACAGTAATGGTTAGATTACATTAAATCTGGATAGAATTAGTCAAGTTAGAATGACAATATGGGTTTGCTTAAGTTACGGTAATTAGGCTCGTGAATCGCGTGCCTTTAAGTTTGGTGTACAAACAAAGCAGACACATAAACTCAAAGATTTTGCATCTATTTGGCACGTGCCTGTGACTTAATGCGCTAACCTTGGTGTACCCACAAACAAGAACATGTGATTTTCTGTTTGGCACATGGAGTACATGAAGGTTAAAATCTGTTTAAAACTGTTAAATAAATTTGTTAAAATTTCATTGTGTTTGGTAGTGGATTGTGGATTATTAAGATATAGAAATGTACTATTTCATGGAGTTCTCACTAAATGTATTATCTAAATTCGAAACACCACGCCTTCTTAAATGATTTTAGTCACATGATCTTTGTTGGTACACCAAACTGAGCAAAAGTCCTAAAGCTCAAAGTGGACTTGCAATATTAGTATTGGAGAATAAATGTAACATAACTTCTTTTACGTGCACATTTAACTTAAAACCAGAGGCAATATATATCAACTTGCAATTCCTGCATCAAATCCTGCCCACTGGCATAACCACATACATAAATATCATGACACAACAAGCATATAATGAAGTTACATATATCTTTGGTTAAGTGTGGCGTTCTTTGCCAAACTTCATTATAATGTGTTGGATTGGGTAAAAAAACAATTCTAAAATTTGCACACCTAACATAAATAATCCAGACATTTGAAAATTTCCCTAGTATTTTATTTAAATTTATGCAAGGCACAATATGGAGGACTAAAGTTACATTTCAAACATATAGGTTAGGTGTAGTTAAATTTCGAATGCCAAAAGTTTTTTCCACCTAACCTAATCAAACATCGATTGGCAAAAAATGTTGAGGCCTACTACAACACAAAAGTACTGCCTATTAAACTTATACATATAGAACAGTTCCAACTTCGAGTCAAACAAACCTTTTTCAGTTCATCCATATCACAATGCACCAAAACCCGACCATTAATATTGTTTTCTTCGATCACTTTCTTATATTGGTTTACTGTAGACATATCTAAATCTTCAATAGAATTCAACAGCTTACAAACTCCATCCACACTTAGAGTGGAAAGCTTAGTTTCCAATACTTCTGGCTACAATACAATTACAACTCGTAAATACCTGCAAACAACAATAAAATTCCATACGTACAGATAATTCAGTGACGGGTCCTAATTGGTAATGATGTGGGGTCACAGGATCGCCCCAAGGAGGTTGAGGCCAGTTCATAACTCCTGCTTGAGGATACACTACAGCTGGAGGCACAGAAACAGGCTGCCTTGGAAATGCCTTTGTCCGCCTATTCATTCCAGCCATGGATGTCGGCCAGTCAGTTATATTACTCCAACCAATCTGTCCAGTTGATATTCCAGCAGGTGTTAGAAAAGTGTTCCTAGCAGGTGTCATCATTATGCCGTTATCATCCAGGCCCTGAGTCTCTTCTAAAATGATTATATGTAGTGTATTAAACGATTATACAGTGTTTCAAATTCAAAAAATATCATTGGAGACTTAGAAGTGGTAGAAAATACAAGCTTGATTAAACGCGGAAGAGAACTGCACTATTATGGGCTCGATATATTAAAGCTATTAATAATATGACAAGATACCCAGACAAGATATCGAAATAGTGGTTTCTGTATTGAAAATACAAAACCAAAGTATTCATAAAATACTTAAAAGGTTGATTGCAGTAAGACAATTAAAGAAAATGTTGCAGGAATACAGAGACGAGACTTTTAAAGAATTCATCGAACGCTTATTGGTTACAGAAGCGAGTGATTACTCATTATGGAAAGCCACCAAAAAGCTAAAACAACCACAGGAACTCGTTCTACCAATCCGTAAAGAAAATGGAACATGGGCGAAAAGCGATGCCGAAAAAGCTGAGGTTTTTGCCAAACATCTCAGGAAAGCTTTCCAACCTGAAACACCTGGAATTGACAAAGAAGAAATAGACAAGTTTTTAGCTGCTCCGTTACAACTATCACCGCCGCCAATGCCATTAAAGTAAAAGAGGTAGAAGATACAATAAAAAAGCTGCCTACAAAAAAATCACCCAGATATGACTTAATAACAGGGCAAATTTTAAAAGAACTCCCACCCAAGGGTTTCACAGTTTCACATTTATATTTAATGCAATAATAAGAACTACTCACTTCCCAGCACAATGGAAAGTTGCTAAAATCATCCTAATCCAAAAGCCTGGCAAGCCTCCTAATACAGCAGAGTCATACAGACCCATAAGTTTATTATCCATAATCTCAAAGTTATTTGAGAAACTGTTACTTAAGAAACTAACACCTATTCTAGAAGAACAACACCTCATGTCAGATCATCAATTCGGTTTTAGGAGACAGCACTCCACAGTTGAACAAGTTCATAGAGCAGAAGAAATTATTAACACCACTCCTGAAGCCAAAATACACTGTAGTGTTGTCTTTCTAGACGTTACACCGTGGTCTAGAATGCATATTTGGCGCGAAAAAATGTATAAATAATAACTATGTAATTCTAATAATTTACATAGTTTCGTAGGATTATAACTTCCCAAAGTACCCCCGACTACAATAGTATTCGCAGAAAAAGTCTAGGGCGTTAGTAACAGACCAGTAAAATCGCAAGTGTGCAGATAGCCGTCGATTGTTACACTCCAGTTATTATTTGTTGCTTGAAGTCAACAGTCGCTATTTTCAAGTGTCTAGTGCTTTATTTCAAACTTTTGCCATGGATGGGGTTGTGGGAGGTTAGTACAATTATACATTACATTTATACTGTGTTTAATTGAAAAAATATATTAAAATTAAACTTTTAATAGAGACAATTTTGAAGTCAGTTTCTTTATTGATTCTTCATGTTTGTGTAGAGTTTATAAAAATTGCAGGTGTTTGCAGGTTTCAGCATAGTTTTACTAAGAATGTCATTAATGTAAATAAAGATAAAAAAAAACTAGATGCATTCGGGCGTGAATATAATTATTATTAATTTTTTTAGGTACGACCAATACCGTTACACAATTGGAGCTTTTCGAAGTATGGCGGAAATACAAAACTTTGAAGAGGGACGATTTGTGTTTTCGCCTGAAGGAGTATGTTTGCGCGAAGACAAATATTTCTGAACACATGATTGAAGTCCCACTTGTAAAATTCATCAAAAATGTTGAACTTCGTTGGAGAAAGTGTAGCCGCAATTCGAATATTTTCAAGACTCAAAATAGTGAGTGGTTGGATTCTTGCCTAATTTTTCCTTAAGAAGAAAGTGTTCCTGGGCCACGTACGGGAGGGTCTGGTCGGCCCCCAAAACATTTAGAACACTGCGGCGTAAGAGGAAAGCAGCTAAAGACGAAGGAATTAGTTAATAAGAGTAGCCTGGACGAATTATCTTTCGCAACACAGGTAAAATTACGCAAAACTGGTAAACGATCTGCCGCCACTGTTCTTCGTGATGTGACTTTACAAAGATCCCCAAAACGTGCCCATAGATATAAACAGCTTACAAGTGGTCAGAAACTCATGGAAATGAACCTATCGCGTACACTGCAGAAGAAGCCCTATCTTTAATAATAAATGCCAAATTATCGAAAT
>JABXWE010021450.1:0-12593 GCA_014611495.1 Limonius californicus | reverse complement strand
ACTAAAATGGAAAAATAGGGAAAGTTAATACTTTTCAAGGTTAGAATCTTATTTTTGGTAATTAAATTATTATTAGTATGTGTGAAGGATGTGTTCCTGCATATTTAATTGTATTATAAAATTTAGATTAAGATTTCATGATTTTATGCCTTAATTGTTAAATTTTGGAAATTTCGAATATTTAATTATGTGTAATTTTTTTAAATTCAAATCTTGTCATATTTGGTACTAAAAGAACCGTAATTTTATGAAGATCATAAACATGAATTTAGTTTTTTGAATCATAATTTATTTCTCTTGTATTTTGTAATTTTTAAATATTAATTAACAATTGAAATTGTAAACAATAATTTTTGGGCTTTCTGATTGGTCCATTTATATTTTAATCTGCGCAAAATGTTCATTTTGGTAAATTTGAGATGTTTAGTTGTTTATTTGTATTAGAAGCAGGAGGACGCTTTTTCTTGGTTTTCCGTAATCAAAATTTGAAGTTATTAAGGATCAAATTAGTGTAAAAGTGGGCGTGGCTTCAAAATTATTAAAATTAAAAATCTTCAAAGTTAATATTTTATAAAATCATAAAGTGTAAATAATTGTCATATAATTTAAAACATTGTTCAGTGTTAAGTGTAATTAAAAATTAAATTTGCTTTTCATACCTGAAGTACTGGTTTAAATAGAGTATTTTTATTTCAAAATCCATAACCTAAAAATCAAAAAGTGAATTTAAAAGTACATTCTTTATCACAATTTAAAGCATAAACAACTTACCCAAAGCAAGTGATAAAAGCATAATAAAATTTGGAAGTGTTCATTGGAAATTATCACAACACTATAAGTAAATAAAATAATTGTTTGCACTAGTACGAGGCTGAATCTGCTACAATAAAGGGAGCTGTCAGAAGATTTGGCGGGATTTTAGCTGATGGTGCAGTCCTGGAGATTTCAGTGTACAGTCAACGCCGACATTACACTACACTTCAAAAGTTTGGTATTAAGATAAGTCAACTTTATTTTTTAATTGATATTTGTGTAAATTTGTATTGTTGAAATTTTGGAAACTATCATTTAAGCGAGGCCACGAATTATAGAATTAAAAACCCTGAGATAATTATAATGTTGTACAGGGTCCGGCAGTGAAACGGGATGATTTGAGATAGGGTTCAGAGCTCATAAGGTGGTGGTGGGGACGAAGGCCGTTGGCTCCTCACCATCAGCACGGCCTACCATTTAGTTTAGAGTCCGCCCGGTTTGCGCGAAGCAATCCTACCAGTGGCGTCACCGGTGTGTTTGAAATTGGGGTCAACCATAGGTTTTCCATTTTTAATATGGCATAATTTTGTTCTTTTTTTTTCTTGTAGCAAATATGTACTACTAAATAATACACTTTTATATTTTAAATTATACAGGGTCCGGCAGTGAAACGGGATGATTTCAAAATTTAAAAAATAATTAAATTTTGAAATCATCCCGTTTCACTGCCCTGTATAATTTAAAATATAAAAGTGTATGTAATTTTAATCTTTATATTATTTAGTAGTACATATTTGCTACAAGAAAAAAAAGAACAAAATTATGCCATATTAAAAATGGAAAACTTATGGTTGACCCCAATTTCAATCACACCGGTGACGCCACTGGTAGGATTGCTTCGCGCAAACCGGGCGGACTCTAAGCTAAATGGCAGGCCGTGCTGATGGTGACGAGCCCACGGCCTTCGTCCCCACCACCACCTTATGAGCTCTGAACCCCATCTCAACTCATCCCGTTTCACTGCCGGACCCTGTATATGCTGGTATTTATAATCAATGTTATTGGCGTAACCAACCTAAAATTATAATTTATGAGCTAGCCGAGTTAAAATCAAAATTGAATTGAGATTAATTATATTTAATTATTTATTTATAACAAAATACATAGCATAGTTTTGGATGCAAGCCAACGTGGTGCTTTTATATTTATTCATGTACGAAAGTTGGCATTTAATAATTATTTATATTTTTATAAGTCAACTTACACAGCAATATATATGTCCGTGTTACAGCGTTCTTCTACGACCTACGGTTCCCTTCTGCTATCTGTTACGATTGTTCCAATCATTGGGGGCTAAATTCCTTTCCGACATGGCTTTGTGGATTCCACTTATCCAAGTCCTCTCCTGGTTCCCATTGTAATACTAGTTTCGGAATTCTTTCGTCGTTCATTCTTTGAACATGTGCATACCAATGACGTTGTTTTTGTTGTATGCTTTCAACTATGGTTTTCTGTATGTCTATTATTTCCCGTATTCTTTCGTTTCTAACACTGTCCAGTCGTGAAATACCTGCAGATCTTCGCCAGAAATTCATTTCTATTGCCTGTAGTTTTCCGGCTTGGTTCGGATTAATTTGCCATGCCTCACATCTGTAGAGTGTTACGCTTTTAAATATTACATCGCATAGCTGCATTTTCCTCTCTTTAGGGAGTCTTCTTTTCCATAATACCGAGTTCAAACAGCCTATCACTTTTTTTCCTTTAGATATTCGACTTTCAATTTCTTTTTCCGTTCTTCCCATGTAGGTTATTTTTGTTCCAAGGTACGTATATTCCTCACAAGTTCTTATTATTTATCCATCATTCAGTGTCAAATTCTTCTATTTTGTGCTCATATATTCAAGGTCTTCCTTATCTTGTGCTATGACTATCTGATCATCTGCGAAATGTAGTGTAAATAATGTTGAGTCATCTGTTATCGGTATTCCCATTCCTTGAAACTTATTTCTCCAATGTTGTAAGGCATGGTTCAAATATATACTGAAAAGTGTGGGCGATAGCGGGTAACCTTGTCTGAATCCTTTCGTCACTGAGAAGGGTCTTTATAATGTTTTTCCAATCTTTACTCTGGATGTTGAAACTTTGTATAATTGTTTTATAGCCTGTATAACTGTACTATTTATTGTGGTTATTTTCTAGTATGTGCCGTAGTTTCCGTATAGGTATATTAGCATAGGCTTTTGTTAGGTCAATTAATAGTAAATGGAGGTCTCTTCTTGTTGCAAGTTTTTTTCAATAACTTGTGTTATGCTGAAGATGTAGTCTAAACATGAACGTCCTGCCCTAAAACCCTTTTGCTGTTCGTTCTCGAATGGACCATATTCTTCTTCTATTATGTCGTTTAGGATTTTGCTATGTATTCTACTTAAAATTCTTGTTACTGTAATACATTTATAAATTTCACAATTATTCCTTAGACCTTTTTTATAGATGAGGGTGATCCAACCGACTTTCCAAATGTCCGGGAAGGCTTCTCCATTAATGTATCTTTGGAGTAGACATGTTATCAACCGTATTAATTTTTCTGATCCATATTTCATTAGTTCTGCCGGTATCCCCTCTGGACGACTTGCCTTGCCATTTTTCATGATTTGAATTGCTTTTTGTATTAATTCTTTTGTCAGTGTAACTGGTTGTCCTTCAATTTGGTGGGTAACTGGGAATTGCAGTATGTATTCTGGTCTGTTTTCTGACAATTCGTTTTTATGTTTCTCCCACTAATAAGTGGTATGGGTATTTAATGTGTCACGTTTTATCTTAAGCTGTTAATAAATTACCATGCTTCCGAAGATCTCGTCCCTCCTAGATAGATTGCTATCTCTGCACATTTTTCTTCCCTACATTTATTCTTCGCTTTCGAAACCATTCTTATAAATTTTGCAAGCTCTCTTCTATAATACTCTCTATCTTCCTGTGCTTTAGTTGTGATCCATTTTTTATACAGATTCTGTTTGAGATTGTTCTGATTTTCTATATCAGCCTTCCATGTTAAGTTGTTTCGTTGGTGTTGTTCGTAATTCTTCATTTTTCCCAGAGCTTCTCCTGCTGCCTTCTTAATAGTTGATACTATATGTTGGTACAGTTAGTCTGCCATTTCTGGTTTTAAGGTGTTATCTAACTTTTGATCTAATCTACTTTTATATAGTTTTCGAATGCTATCTTGTTTCAGTAATTCTATTTTATATTTTGTAGTGTGTATTACTTCGCTCCCATTAGATGGTTTGGTTTAGATAGGTCTCGCCATATATTTATTTGAAATTTGTATCTTTGCATGCACCAAGTAGTGGTCAGAGTCAAATTCTTTACCTTTATATACTCTTGTGCGGTAGGCCTTTAGTTTAGTTTCTTGTTTATTTAAAATATAGTCGATAATTGATCGAAGTTGTCTTGTTTCTTGCTGCCAGGTATATTTATGTATGCTTAAAGAAATCGTTAAGTATTTGCAGTTTACGACTCTCACATAATTGTATAAGTCTTCGACCATTGTCATTAATCGTTTCTTCGCTATATTTCCCTGTTACTTGGCTTCCTCGTTTCTTCCCGGTTACCATTCATATCTCCCATCATTATTACTTCTCGCTAATTTCCTATTGCGGTGATGGTATCATTTAGTATTGTGTAATGGTGATCGTTTTTTGTGTGAACTTCGTTTTCACTTGGTGCATATATCCCTTTTATAAGCCAATCTATTCTCTCTGTAATTTATATTAACTATGGCTATATTTTTATTTATCGCTTCCCAGGTAGTTATTCTATTTTTGTACTTTTTGTTTATTAATATTGACATGTTTATGTTTCGGGACTCCGCTGAAAATATGTGTATAATTCCCAATTTCCTCTATTCCAGTTCCTTTCTTTTTTGTTTCTGTCAGTACTATTATATTTTCTTCCATTCGTTCTACTTCCTTGACTATGTCTTCGGTTTCTTTCTCTTAATCCTGCAACATTCCACGTTCCGAGATTCATAACCTTGTCGCGTCTTTTCCGTAGTTGTAAGTTTCCGTCCAAGTGCCGAGGTTTAGCTGTGGGAGTTCTTGCACATCAAAGTTTTACGAGTACCGGGTGGCAAACTCATATGCCTCAACCCTCCTCCTTTATCTGGACTTGGGACCAACAACGAGAGTCTTCAGGCTACTCAATCGATCCTTCAACTCTCGCAGGCGGATTTTTGTCTATTATTATATTATTTTATTTACTTTTCTGAACCTAGATCAATAGAGGTTTGTCAGAAACAAGGGCACTTCGCCATCGCAAGCAGAACTGGAAATTAGAGCGTTCCTGTATGTGGTTCATCATTTCAAGGAAGCTTACTAGCTACTTGAAACAAAAAGTAGCTCGTAGGATTCGCGAACTGCAAAAAAGTATCTCTAGTGGACATTTCAGCAGCTAAATTATGGAGAACCTATGATGGCTAACAAAATTTAAGGTAATTAAAAACAGTTTCTAGAATAAATCATTTTAATAATTTTAACTAATGATTTCCATCCCAGGAAGAGTGAAAAAGAATAATATACGTAGAGTAAAAATATTTGATCCTGAATATCATTTATTAGTACGTATCTTTAAACATTGAATTTGTACATTGCGATTAGTATGCCGGGGGGGGGGGGGGTAAAGTAGATTTTGATGGCTAACTGAAACCACCAGTGCCGGTAAAGAAATTGGTTTATCTGAGTTACAGTACTATAAGATGTACTTTGTAGCTAAAGTTAAGCTTCTATTAAATTTGTGTAAAATGTAACGAAATAGTAGTTGAAATGCGGCAATCTCTCGATTATCTGTGCGCGGATTATTCGGTTTGCAGATTATCCGTGCCCTACTTTTTCTGTGCTGCAGTATTTGCACTGGATTGAGTCTAGTAAACATACCCTAGAGGCCTAGACTATACTAGACTATCGCATTTTACTTTCGTCACCAACAGAAATTGTAAGTACAGTCCCAATATTGTATAATTTTATATACAGTACTCTATGCTTAACAGTTCATTGTATTTTTATATATTGTACGGTACATACGTAGGTAATTTTTCCAGTAAAAAGTACAAATCGTATTATCCGCGATTTTAAGTTATCTGTACGCATTTATCCTGTATTTAGTACGTATAATCGAGAGTTTGGTGAAGTTGTTATTATAGTAGCTATAATGTAAATAACAACTTACCTTCAGTAAATTTTAAAGATATTACCCCTAACATTGTAAAACTGTAAATAGTACAGTTAAATGGTAAAATAAACTATTAATTATTGTGGCTTTTGGTAATAAATAAGTAGCAATGATAGAATAATAAACATTAGTTCTACAAATTAAAAAAGTTATCGATATACGTACAATGCAAAAATTAACTGCACTGTGACAGTGGCTCCACCCATACATTGTTCATGTGCAAATATATATTGCTCTGGCGAATGTACACAACTGTGGAGAGAAACTTCCTGTTCTTTTTATTCCCACTTGGGTCGGTAAAGAGGCCAATTTCAGAAGAAATCCAAGCCATCTACTGCATAATATTTAAAAACTATATTGGAAACCATAGTATTGTAATCTATTAAGTTACTTCTTGTTTTTCTTTGTTTTCTTGGTTTTTACATAATAGTTGTAATAACTGATGTAAACTGTAGCCGATGCCGCAAATAAATTATGTTTGTTGTGGTCCGAATTCATTTTTCCACTAATGTTAGCGAATAATGATATTCGGGAAACGCCTACATACAGGGTTTTTCAACGAAAAGTAGCCACCCTCAGTATCTTTCAAAACAATTTTTTAGTTGAAAATCGCCAAGACATGCCAACAAAGACAGCAAAGGGGACATCTTTTTACCTAAAATCCGGACGTCTATCATCAACCCCTTAGCCATCACAGCTACCCCCTCTAAAATTTCAAATGGCACTATACCATGTGTGGCACATCGTTGGAAAGGTTATTTCATAAGGAAAATAAGGAGTTGATTCCAATTTGTGTGCAATTCTTTTGAGAGAGAGAATCTAAAAATACTTAGCGGGTTGATCGTGAATGTCATTAAGATTGGAAGCGAAATAAATGCTTCGTAGTCTGGATATTATTTCGCATTATTGCGTTCCCGATATATTAAGAATCTTGGTTTTTTTTTATTTGTTTACCGGAAGGTACTGTTAGCCATGATTGGTTAAACACTGTTATATATATATATATATATATATATATATATATATATACATAAATATATCGTTATTGGATACATAATTTAATTTCAATTGGTTGTGTTACAAAGATTGAATTGCGAATCTTTAGATAAATTGAAATTTGATAATTTATTGTTGTGTTTTATTGTGTCTTGGGTTAACATAATTTACTTGGTGATAAATTGAGTAATTACCGAAGCAAAGTAAGTTTGAACTCCAGGAAGGTTCCTGTTTACCTCGTGTTATTTTCAAGGACGAAGGATATTTTAAACAGGTGGCGCCTAGGCTTATCAAACCCCCGCTTCTTCTACTGTAGCTGGTCTATTCTTGTCCTTGATACCTGGACCTTGCATCGTAAATGGTATTTTCGGTTGTATTGCTTCAATATAGGATAACAGAATTGTCGTTGTCTGTTCAACTAGGCGTTACATACTGTTCGTTGAAAAACCCTGTATGTATGTAGGCTGCGTTTGACAAATATTAAAATACAAATATTTGGTTGCAAATGTTCGCAGAAAACACGAATTTTCATAGACACTTGTGTAAAGCCGCCTTTATAAACGGTAAAGCACACCGTCATATTGAAATCTGATTCAATAACAATCGGAAGCTCGTCATGTTTGTTTTTCTCAAAAAAGATGGAAAGAAAGTCAGACCAACTTTACACTAAACAATTTTATGATTCATCTAAAGCGGAATTACAGTTTTTATGTTTTTACGTAGTATTACCAGGAGGATAACGTATCATGTTCATTTTCCGCAGTGTATTTTAATTAAAAGCTAGTTCCTTTCTATCAGAATCCAAGAATAATTCGCTGTCCTTATCTTTCTTAAATCACAAACCTGTGTGGGGAGTAACATACAGCATTGAAATCTGCGAAGTTTCGCAAAGATAATTTTAATTGTATGCCTTTTGAGGCTGCCTTTTATTTTTTCAAATGCCATTATTAAGTTTAAAATGTATTTTTAAGGAATCGTATTAAGTTCAGAGCTAAGAAATTTGAAGAGAAAAATATAAGATCAATTACACGATTGCGAATTACTTGAAAGAATTCATTTCCCAAACTTTTGTCGGTATGAAGAAACCAACACGGATAATTTCATAATTTTAATTATGATAAAGAAATTGTTCGTGAGGGAAATTAACAAAGGCCGGTCCTCATCGGCGCTCTGGGACTCATAAGCGATAACATCTAGGGGAATTAATATCCCCCGTTTCCAAGCTCGCCTATTTATCAAACTCACGTACCGTATACATACTTAATAAAGAAATATTCAAGGCTGACCCAAAGTTGCCTTGTGCTTGCGTGTGGCTCTTCGAAATCCATACTTCATGCTAAATTATGCTTTTTTACTTGTTCTGAATTATGGTGCGGGATACAAAGCTTCTGGTGGTGCAGCCTCCAGCTTTGCATAATGCACAACTGAATTCGGTGCACAGCAGCGTTGCATGTCTGTTTATTTTGAATTATTAGTGCCTATACATGCATATTTATACTCCTGTGTAACCATACACCATGTATTCACAGTTGAACTGGGAATGAATAAATATATTGGATTCGGTTCGCATGCAACGAGATGTTTAAATAGAGACTTTTGTCCTCAAAATGAAACATACATGTTTATTCCTGTGAATAGTCACCACGATTTTAAATAACTGTTATATAACCGTTTCGGAATTTAATTCGAATTACAGGGTATATATTCCGTCTGATTATTGTTTTTAAATATTTTAGGAATGGAGTTGATAAAACTTTTTCTACTATTTCTGCTCCTTCAAGCACAAGAAAGTAATATAAACTGGCCATTTCACATGACTCTATAGAAAGAACGTCGAAGAACGCTTCAATGGCCTGCGCGAGCACCAGACTTAACGCCGCTGGATTTCTTTCTATGGGTTTACATTAGTAGGCCCAACAATTTCGATTATTAATAGCATCGGTTTCGTTTAGAAGTGGAAAGTAGCAGCCCAGAAATTATTGAGCGAACGGTATAAAGTGTTAACACACATGCTGGCCAATGTCAACTAGATCAAGGATTTTTCATAATGTCCTTATTTTCATTAAAAATAAATTCTGAATTTTGTTATTTTTCTTAAAAAAATTGTTAGGTATGTGAGGTACTAATTTTTTTATATCAACATTTAACTGGTGAGCGTCTATCAAAATAAGTGGGAAAAATGGGGTTGCCCTTTAAAAACATTAAAGGAAAAAAATGTAGGCTAGAAAGTGTCTTTTCATAAATTAAAATTGACGTGTTTCGAGGTTTCCCAGAAACATTAAATAACAAAATTATGAATTTTGTGCGGATCTTCATCACCACACTGTATACAGGGTGTTTCTGAATAACATGCTAATATTTAAGGAGGTTATTCTTGGGTCCATTTTGAGAAAAAAACTTCATATGAACATATGTCCTAAAGGTCTTAACTTTTGAACTACAGGGTGTTAAAGTTTTAAAAAAAAAAATCTTTTTTTTATGATAACTTTGGTATGACCCTAGATATTTTTGTGAAACGTAGTACGCATCTTCTATGCATCAAAAGGCAGGTAAACAATCTCAAAACACGTCAATGTTCCGTAATTTGGAGAATGTTTCGTGAGGAGCAATTGTACCCGTACCATATTCAAAAGGTACAGCCTCTTATTGTGACTCATTATGCTGCACGTGTGGTGTTTTGCCGAAAGGCATTACAAGAGTTGCGAAAAACTCTAACTTTGTTAGTGAAGTCTTATTTACTGACGATGCTAGTTTCACAAGAAATTGCATTTTTTATTTCCACAACAACCATATTTGGTCAGATGGAAACCCTCATGCTATTATTGAATCGAATCATCAACAGCGATTTTCAATTAACGTTTGACTTGGTGTTTTTGCAGACCATATGATAGGACCTGTTTTTCTTCCGAACCGTTTGATTGGCCAATTGTATCTTGACTTTTTGCGTAATGCCTTGCCACTATTGCTAGAAGATGTACCCCTCATGCATAGAATGAATATGTGGTTGATGCACGATGGGGCTCCTGCACATTTTTCAATCATGGTCAGAAATTTCCTAAACGAAAATTACAACGGCAGGTGGATAGAGTGAGGGGGGGGCAGTTGTGTGGCCACCTAGATTTCCCGACCTCAACCCGCTCGAGTTTTGTATTTGGGGGTATTTAAAGTCGTTAGTTTATTCAAGCCCTGTGAATAATTTAAACGAATTACTAGAACGAATAAAACATGCCTGCCAGACTGTTCATATGAATCCGGAAATGTTTGAAAGAATGCCGTCTTCATTTTTATGGAGATGCGAAGGATGTGTATCAATGGAAGGAGGACATGTAGAACATTTACTTAAATTATTAAAATGATTTATTTACACGGCTATTTATTTTAATGGTGGAAAATCGTATTGAAATAACACACAATATTTATTTTCTCAAAAAGCTCCATATCTCGAAGACGGTTGATTTTCGAACTCATGTTTATTACGACATTTTTTTGTATTGATGAGATCTATAAGTGTGTAAAATATCCGAACGTACCCTGTATCAACTAAGGACATGACCGTTGAAATGCAGCTATTGAACAACACGTTGACGTGTTTTAAGCATTTATTCCAGTTACAGTTTCCACACCGCGTTTAAATTTGATATAGACAATATTATTAGAAGAATTCACAATTTCCATATTCATACTAAAACAAATTAGAATATGCAGGGACCGCAGAGAAGTAAACATTCTAATTTCAGGATTAAAATCCAGCACAATTATTAGAAACTGGAATGTTGGTGTTTTAAACAAATCCGTATTTACTTAGAGATTTACTTAGCACTTACTTTTGCCGATGTACAGTCTGCTCGGAAATAACGTAGTTATTCGAAGGATAACAATGCACTGGATTCTTGAGGAAATATTAAGACAGCGAGTGGTGTGATTCTAACAAAATACTCTTAAACTTGTCCTTGCATACATTTTAAATACATTTCAATAAATTCAAAAGTAGTCTTTAGTATCAAACAAAATATTTCAGGAAAATAAATATTATTCGAACAAATATTGCAAAAAAAAAAGAAATAATAAAAGCTGATACGAAAACACATCTAAGCATGCTCGAATACGCATACATCAAAGCACAGACAAAAGTATTGTTTGCATAGTTCTGTATTAGTTATTCCTATTATGTTGTAACGTTCCGATTTTGTACGTCTCATTGTTTTGCTTTAGGTTTTCATTTTCGCAATTTGGGTTGCATAAATTTTGAATATTTATTTTATTTGAATTTCGAACTCGTAACTTTTCGACGTGCATTCGTTTAGCTTATACTTGTTGGATCGCGGATCGGGGAGTGAGTTGAGACATTCTCGTGGTAGTGCACGCAACTCCGGTTCTATTTAGCTGTTGTAAGCTAGGGATGGATCTCCCAATGTATCACCGTAGTTGTTAGAGGAATTTATCCTTATGCCGTCGTTCCTTGGGATTTGTTGCCCTCTTTGGAGGAACGCTAGGGCGTGTATGAGAATTAATTTTCCTAGGGTTTTTTTACCCAATTTGATTGTGCCATTGACCTAGAGGTTCCCTAGAGCCGAAAATTTCATCGTTCGGTAAGCGTGAAATTTAAACTTTTGTTTGTTATTGCAATTTTCCTTGAATTTATTTAGGCGTCTTTTCCCGTATGGACTTTCTAACGTTCGGAAGTTGCTCCCGCTCGAGTTTTCAGCATTTAATTGGATTTATTTTCCATTCATGGTTATCTTGTTCAATATGAAGCAGATGAGGTCTGGCGAACGTTCAATGTATTCGTTTATCGCAGAGAGCAGCGAAGTGCGAAGCATCGATATCAACAATATGTTTCCACCCAGGTGCGGGTATGTGCGCTTGATAATGTTCCGTGGTAATAACAATTTGAATTTTGGAACTTATACGAGGTGCGTTCGATAAATCTGTATGATTCATTTTAATTTGAAAATTGTAGTCAAACCTTTTTTTTATAATTTAAATTTTGGGAAATATTGCGGAAGGTTAAAATTTTATTGAATTAAATTGCTAGGTCTATTATGTTTGAATCTAGGTATTGAGTAAAGAGATCTCGTCGACTTCGCATACTTGGTAATTTAGTCGCGTTGTATAGATTTTGTATTTTGATTATTATAATAATTTAAGTTGTTCTTTCGCTTTATGGCGTCCCGTAAATTATGTTGTTGATTTATATAAATAATTTTCTCTTTTAATAATTTTGTGTGTTACCCTGTTGTTAATCTTCCAGCTTGTTGATCTTGTTGTCGTTTGCTGTGCATTAAAAGTTTAATTGTCCGGACTTTCTTGTTTGCTTGTGTTCTTCTTTTCCAATAGTTTTTCTAAGTTAGCAATCGTCAAAGGTAAGTTAGACTCCAGGGAGGTTCCTGTTTTTTCCATCGTGACATCGTCGAGGGCTAAGATTAATTTTCAAAACAGGTGGCGCCTGGGTGTTTTTTTTATTTTACCCTCCCTTCTTCGACTGGAGCTGGTCGACCCTTACTCTCGACACCTGGAACTTACCGGTAGTCTTATTTTTTGATTACCTTTAGTAGTCAGTAGTATTGTTGTTGCCAACTAGGCGTTACAATGTATATATATATATATATATATATATATAT
>JABXWE010021448.1:0-14854 GCA_014611495.1 Limonius californicus | reverse complement strand
TTCGGCGTGTCCGGATATTCTGCATTCGGAAATAAAACAGCTAACGCGGGAACAAGTTCAAACCTCAAACAATCCAAATACCGATCAGCATTTAATGTGCCATCGACGCAAACACGACCAACAATTCTGTCTCCTATAATTCCCACCCACACGTTTACTTTTTGCGGATACTGTGTGTGTAATTCTTCCATCCAAAGTGGGTTATGTCGCGACCAATAACGGGAATTGTGCTGATTTACAGCTCCATTTAAAGAAAATGTGGCTTCGTCGGAGAAAATAATAGAATTCACAAACTGTGGGTCGTTATGGCACCATCATTTCTTCACAAAACTGAATTCTTCAATCAAAATCATCTTCTGATAATTCTTGAACAAGTTGAACCTATAAGGATGAAGTTTTTCTGTATGTAATATATTCAGTATAGTTCCTTGACTAACATTATTATCCAGGGCTAATTGTCGAGTTGAAGTATGAGGATTTTCGGAAACTGTACGCACAATGTCCAACATTTTATCGTCTGTTGCTATTTTTGGACGGCGAATTTTATCCAAATCTTTGACGTGGCCCGTTTCTCTAAATTTTCTATTAATTTTGGTTACAGTGGACCGCGTAATAGGTTCACGATTTGGATGTACAGTATTAAATAAAGCGCACACATTGTTGTGAGTTCTCTTTTTATCACCGTACCCGATCATCGTCAAAATTTCTATACGATCAGTTTCTGTTAAACGTATCATGATTAGAAATTCGTATTTAACACAGGACACAGACTAAATATTAATCACTTATTAATGCTAACTGTCACAGAATTGATATTACAGATTTGCATTTGTTCAATTTTAAACATTTTCCAACAATTGCCTATTATTGTCTTTTGTTTATCTTGCAATAAGTGTACCTGATAAAATATGTTGCCAGGGACAGAAATAAATGTTTATCGTGATTGTTCTTGAAATTTTTATTATGCAAATGTATGATATTTTTACATGACTGTATAGAGAATAAAAAGCACTAACTGGTCATGCCATTAAAAGTATAGTTTGCCATTTAAAAAAATGCCGATGACGTCATAGCTAAAACATATGACAAACGAAAAAAAAATGAAAAACGCCAAATTGTGGCAATTAACTTGATAGGAAACTTTTTTTCGTAGTAAAGTTATTAGTAAAGGCTGTAGCATCGATGTTCCTTACTTTTTATTCACCCTGTATACACTCTATTTATAAATTAAATATATTTTTTATATCTCTTGTTTAGAGAAACCAATTACCATCATTTAGTATTTGTATCTAGTATTACGAATGCTTTATCTCTTGGTTGATGTTAGTCGATGAAATTTAAGAAAATGCATCGTTTGAAAGAAAGAAGCCATTGTGGTCTAGAGGTCCTAGTAGGTCCTCTGTGCCTGCGGTACTTTAAAATGCTCAATATAGGCATAGGAGAAGAGATCGCCGAGTCTCGTAAGATATCATCATCATCATTATTATGATCCTCGTTTGTACCGCTTGCGCAGTGTCGAGGCGGTGTGAGGCAAAGCTAAGCTAGTTTATGCTATGCACAACAGGGCCCACTCTGCGGGTTACCGTGTTGGTGTGAAACCATGCTTGACTTGCCTGGTGTGTGCGAATGTTTTTGTTTATGGTTTTGTTACTCCCGTAATGCGACCGTAGTACCAGAAGTGCCATTAATTTGAAACCCAATGGCAAATGGAGACCGGGGCCCAGTACCGGCCACCCAGGGAATTAGAAAAATTTCCGACCCTGGAGTACTTCGAACCGGGCAACGTTTGGACTATTACATCCAAAGCTTGGCTCTCCTACCACTGAACCAAACCAAAGCAGTTAAAGAAGAAAACGAAAAGAAAGTAGCTGACTTTAATGTTTGACGAGCAGTTGAGAATTAAACTAAGTTGTAAGCCTGCGTATAATGCAACACCTTTACAACAACCACTTGGCCGCGTTTCTTATAAATCAGATATTTTTTCCAGAAAATTTAACTACCAATGGAACCATCGTTGGTTGCCGACAGATCACTAAATACGTAGAATCTATTTCTCGTGCTTAATGTATGGTTTGCGTGTATCAGAAGCTATTACGGGCAAGGTGAGAAACATAATAGAACTCACAGCAATTTTTGCAGAATATGGAATACTACACAAAATACTTTAATATATTATTCATTCATTGACAATCTTTTCGTACCACTGCTGAGCATCGGCCTCTTCTCTGCCACGTTTTTCTCCTCAGCGCCAAAAGTAGAAACACGGGGGACGTACAGTTTAACGTCGAATCCGAACGACAAAAATTTCACAGAAGGTGTTTAGCATTAATATCCCACAATTACAAGCCGGATTGGGAAATTGTGTATGGTGGGTTGCAGACAAGATTTGTATAAATCTGCATAGTAATGCTTAGGTTTCGAACCCAAGCTAGAATCGACGTTTTATTCAGAAAGCGAGGGCTCTAGCAACTGAGCTACACCATAATGTATTGTAGTATAAGACAATATACAACTACCAATAATAAATATATGTGCAAGCATGTATCATAATATCTCCATATTAATTGTTTCTCTTATATTTTGTGCAAGAGGCATATTTGTATGTTCGGTTTATAAAAAAATCTCTGCGTTGCGGATTATTCGTCGTCATCGTCAACAGCATTCTCGTTCCGCGGCTAGACACTGACCTCTTCTCTGCCATGTGCTTCTCCTCAGCGCTAGGATCTTACAATTTAAGGTCGAATACGAAAGACAGGAATTCTAGAGAAGGTTTTGGTTTTAGCATCCCACGATTGCCAAATTCATTAGGGAATTTTGCGTGGTGGGTTGCAGCATTACATTTTTATATGCGTGGCATCACGGGAAGGGGGGCGACCCAAGATAAAATCAACGTTTTGTCAAGAAAGAAAACGCCCTGTCACCATACCACGCTGCAGCTGGGACCATGCAAACTAAGTATGGTGGTAAAGTCTATTACCAAATAATCACTAGTAAACAAATAGGTATCCACTTTTTTGTGGCATGGATAAAACATGGCGTATGTTATGTAAAATTGCACCAAAAAGCAGAAAATGACCTTGGATTTTCCCTATCATTCACACTTTATTTGCTACGAAGTGTTGTGTGTTATACGGAAATATATCAATATCGGTATGTTCTTAATGTTGCACTTACTTAAAAATGTTGTTGCGGATGTTTTACGGCGATATTTGGTCTCTGGAGCATCACGGATTAATGTCCAGCAGTAATCAGCAAGCAAACTAGGACTTCATTTGCCTTGGTATCGCTTTTCTATGGTTGTAACCTCTTGGTGAATTTTCCGGAAAGAAATCGAGATGAGCATCCAAAAAGTGAATTTTTAAAGACATGTTACATGCCATTTCTCTGTAGGCACTCAGTAATTCAGTCACAAGATCTTTGTAATTTTCAGCTTTGGAATTTCCAAGAACATTGATCACAACTGATGTAAGAGCTCGCCATGCTCTTAGTTCAAATTCACTCAGCAAGTTGTCAAATTCGTGATCTTTCATTACTTCTCGTATTTGTGGTCCCACAAACATGCCCTCTTTAATTTTTGCCTCACTAACTCTCGGAAATTTCCGTTTCAAGTACAGGAGCCCTCTTCCCTTCCGATCTAGTGCTTTAACGAAATGTTTCATTGAGCCCTATTTAATATGCAGTGGTGGTAGAAATACGTTTTTAGGATCAACCAGTGGTTCGTTCGTAATATTTCTGTGACCGGAGTTAGTGCTTGTCGTAGTGGCCATTCCTTCTGTATATAGTGACGATCTCGTGCACGGCCATCCCATTCTCACAGGAAACAACAGTATTTTGGATATCCCAGCTGAAGTCCAAGGAAGCAGCGTTATCACTTTTAGGTCCCATTGACCGCTCGCAGTAGTTATAACGGATGTATGATAAGTTGTCAACATCCGCGTAATATACCAAAGTCCCATCTTGAGCGAAACAATGTGTTAGTCCTTTTTGAAGTTTTCGGAAATGAGTTATATGTGCGTCATCTTCGAGGAGATTCCATCATTTTAATCTCGATGCTAGAAGTTCTGACTGTAATTTTGCTAGTTTTAAATCTCGAACAAAATCATTCAGTTCCGCCTGTGAAATCAAATGTGGTTCTGTTGAACATTCTGGTGCTTGAAATAGTGGATCATTGTCGATTTCCTGTGCGAATTGCACAACATCAGTTGGAACACCGGTGCTTTCAGATTCTTCTTCGTCTAAACTACCAAGATTTGGTATAGGAAGATCTTCACTATGATCGACGGGCCGTAAAGCTGATGGTAAATTGAGATACTGCACAGTATGCTTGGCCTTCGGTCCGAAGCCCAGTATGTTAGTGAGGCAAACCTAACAATCTGTGGCATGGTCTTACTGTTCTCTCTACACCATTGGCACTGCAAAGCGCATTTTACGTTCTGTACCTACCTACCAACCAACTTGTTAACAATGTTACACAAGTCTTACAACATATGTGAGGAGCCCATGACGTATCTTGATCTCCTACTTTAACTCTGAAATAAAGTTCTTAAGCTCTTCGTACAAGTGGGGTGAAAGTACGTTTTTGCGATTTAAAACTTAGTTCCCCACACACATAACAAAAACTGTTGACATTATTTACACACACTGCCAAGGCATTGTACTTACTTGTTAATTCAGTCAATCACAGTACAGTAATACACATAAATCAAGTATGTAGAACACAAACACGTTAGTAACGACGTTTCGCGGCACAACAGAGGAAATGCAGTAACTTCATACGCCGGTAAATGCTTACTAATGCACAATATCTGATTTGGTGCGTACTTCTTTCATGTAATAGACAAGAGTGAACTTGCCTTAACACTTTATATTCACCACTGTTGATACATTACATAAAGTGGCGCAATATGCAAATGTTGCATACTTACACAACATAAATGGTCGTTACTAAAAACTCGTGGGGAAAATTTCCATATCACATGATGTGTGTTTAACAGTGTAATTAGCAGCACACGAGGTCAGCTATTATTTACGTTATATTATGTTGTAAACCTAATCGATTAGTGTTTAGCCAGTGGATGTACCTGTTTTTATTATACGTGAGCTTGTTGAACGCTCGCAGAATACTAATGTTTCTACCACCTCGCTTTCACCTGTTTTGGATCGTTCTTTGCTTCATATTATATTGTAAGTTTTACCCATATATCAGTAGCCGAAGCTGTTCCAGACGTTGCAGTTGGTTGAAACAAATTTTACCTTTTAACGACATATTATGAATCTCAGCTACTCTTCAAATATAAGCGTAACCCTGCCTCTATATCACCCCGTTTTGTTAGATATTTGCTTCTGATGTTTTCTAATCTTACACAATGGCATTCACTGTGCCTTCAAAATCAATGGATGGTTCTAATTTATGAAATTTAAAGTTTTCCTAATATTATTTATAGATACCGTTTATAGCAGAAACAAAGCTATAAACACAGAGACGTGAAACAAAACTGTATCTGGGAACCTTCGTTTCTTGTATCAAATACAATTTCGATTACTAATCGTTTAAATTTAGACAATCGCGCATACTACAATACACATACATAGCTGTAAGTTAATTGCTTCCCCATATAGATCTGTTTTAACAGAAATATGGACTCGACCAAAAGTCATATAAAACAGATAGTACCACAGTTACAAAAATAAAATATATGTATATTTTATTTTTTTTAAATTTTTACATAAAAATAAGCGTATAGTTTTCATAAACTCTACAACACATCACGATAGAGTGCAGACATCTTCGCCTTTATGTTCATCGCAGAAATCATAAAATATATAATCCAGTATCCTATTGGCCATATCTGGAGTGATTCTAGTAGCACTGGTGGGATCTCCAAGCGTGCAATCTGAAGCAGAGTTCACAATACCAGCAGCAAACCAATTGTTAGCATGTTTGTACATGATAGGACCCCCTTCATCGCCCCAACAAGTCGTAATGGTGCTGTTCTTCAGCGGAAGCGTACATATGTCGGTCTCCCAATGGATAATAAATTTGGGTTCGCACCTTTCGTTACGTACTATACCTTGCTTACTTCTTTTCTTTATTTTGACGAACTCTTTGGACGAAATTAGAACATAAATTTTAAGTACCTAAAATATTATGTTGATGTGTATTACCTTCTGAATTTCCTGCTTCGCCCCATCCTGAAGTCATCACCAAAGCATCGACTTTTGGATTTTCAGCTTCACTGAATGGAAGGCAAATTGGCCTAACATAATCTGTAAAGTGTAATCGATTTTTACAGTATTCAATAACTAAATAGGTACACAGAATTGATAGGGCTAAACTTTCCCAATAGAGTCATGTATCTTTATATATTAGTAAAATTAAAAAGCAGTTGACCTTTGTTCATGCTTGAAACCTTACAACTTAACTACCGTCTTGCTAAAAATTTGTGCTTACCACTAAATATGATGTCTTTTGTTAGTTTAGCAAGAACAATCCTCCGGCCCAGGTCGTACACCTTATCGGCTTCCACTTCTACTATACCATCGGTACAATCGTCACCGTATGGCGTTGGTACACAGCTTATGACTCTTCGAATATGATGTACTCCAACTAACATTTTGGATTCATCGGAATTTCTATGGAATTAATTCGGTAAAGGAAATAACGGGAAAATTAAATGCGAAAATAACTTGACATGACTCAACATGCCAATTTGCCTCTTCGGAGGATTGCTTGCTAGTTACAAAAATATATAAACTTTGTAAGACCCTTTACCACCACGATATTTAGAACACTTTTGTTTTTTAATTCATACGTAAATTTTAATGACTGAAATTTTGAATTTAATTGGTTTACGAAGTCATGGATGTTGTTTGTGGTAGTATCGAAAACGGCAAAAATATCATCCACATACTTGATCCATTCATCAAAATTCCGTTCCATCCCTTAACAAAAGGCCTTGATAAAATATGCAAACAAATCAATTCCAAAATTGTATTTAGTTCAAATAACAACATTCGGAATTTGTTAGGAAACCCTAAAGACAAAGTGAAAACTTTGGACAATTCGGGGATTTACAAAATTGACGGTTCTCACTGTAATGGAAAATATATTGGGCAAAGTAAACGTAAAATTGAGATTAGGTAACAAGGACACGCAGCTCATTTCAAAAATAATATGTTTGATAAATCAAGTGTTGCCCAACATATTTACGAGAGCACACGGTAAAAAAAATTAGAAAATCTAAAATTGTTAAAGGAAGTGTCTTCCACAAAAGAATTGAATTCATATTTTCACAAATAGGGGACATCTTATAAATTGATGTAATGGACCAACTCCTAAACTCAGATTTAATTCATTTATTGAAAATAATTCCATAACCGGTTAGGTGTAAAGAACCTTAACGGAGATTTAGTATTTAAGTCCATGTTGCTTAGATTACATGCATTAGACTTCAATTGGTTGCTTGGTGAAGTACTTATCTCCAGTAGTATTCTTCAGTCAAGATATTTTAGTTAGTGCAAGTTCCTACTGAAGATGAAATACGTATTTAGGTGTTCTAAATATCGTGGTGGTAAGGGGTTTTCCAAAGTTTATTTACTTAAACCACCGTCTGCAATCAAGCCACACAAAAATATATAATCTACAGCTTGTATCTAATTCGGTACACATATTCTGCTTAATTGCATTTTTTCTTTTGCTTGTCAAGTTTATCTTTCTTCAAAGAATGTGAACCCGTTTCCTTATCTCTTGGAAGACAATTTTGAAATCCAATTTCATTTTAACTAAAAATGTGATATCATTATGACATGCAGGGTATATGTATTGAAAAATTAAAAGTGTCCTTCTTTTATTGGTCAACTGGCAAACAAGTATTATACAAGAAGTTTTTCTGTTTTGAAGATTTTTATATTAACTACACATGGGATATTTTCAATTAAGGTTAAAACGCATGGCCTTTTGTTGGCTGATAACTCCTTCCCATAAAGAAATGTAACAGAAGAAAAGTGAAAATTGTGGCTTAATAAAGTATCCTATTTGTATGTGGGCTTGTATTATACAAAACTAATAATGAAATAGCATAATGCAATAAATAGAAAATAATTAATAAATTAAATTAAAAAAAAGCCCAGACGTTAATTCAATAATCATCTGACTTGGCAATATCAAAAGCATAGAAACTACCGAGGTGTGTAAATTAAGTAATGAAACTGATTTTATTGATTTTTTCTTATTCGAATAAAGGTACAATGCAACATTATCTCCTGCAAAGTAACTGCCTTGGGATGCCACTCAGCGCTGGAGACGGTTCTTCTACTCCCCATAGCAGTGCTGGAACTCGGATACTCGAATAGTCTTCAGCTGGCCGGTTACAGCCATTTTGTCCCAAAATAACGTCCCTTGAGGTGATTTTTCAGTCTCGGGAATAGGAAAAAGGCACAAGGACTCACGTCAGGCGAATAAGGAGGCTGAGGAGCCACAGGAATGTTCTTACTAGCCAAAATATCGTTTATTGAAATTGCTGTGTGAAAAGGCGCATTGTTGTGGTGCAACACCCAGTTGTTCTAAATGTTTGGTCTCACATGCATGACCCTTTTTCGAAGTCTTTCAAGAACCTCTCTGTAAAAGTGTTGATTAACCATTTGGCCTTGAGGCACAAACTCTTTGTGAACGATTCCCTGGCTATCAAAAAAGCAACTCAGCATGCATTTGATTTTCGACTTGCTCATTCTTGCTTTTTTTACCCTTGGAGAGATTGAAGTGTGTCATTCCATGCTCTGGCGCTTGGTTTCCGGGTCCTACTTAAACACCCAAAAGTCGTCACCAGTAAAGACACATTCCAGGCAATGGAGATCATTTTCAATCGATTCCAAAAAATCAAGGCACCTTTCCCTCCTGATGTCCTTTTGGTCCTGCGAAAGGTTTTTCGGAGGCATTTTTGCGCAACTTTTCCTCATCCCCAATTCATTGGTCAAAATCTGATGAACGGTGGTGTGATTGAAGTTCAACTCTTTCCCGATCATTCTGACTGTCAACCGACAATCTGAACGCAGAAGATCCCGGACTCTGTCGACATTTTCATCGGTTCTTGAAAATGAAGGCATTCCGCTGCGAGGTTCATCTGCAATCGACTCTCTTCTAAAAATGCCTTAAACCACCCAAAAACCTGGGCCCTTGACAAAACACTGTCTCCCTAGGCCTGCCGAAGTTTTGCAAAAGTTTCCGTTGCACCGTGCCCAAGTCTGAAGCAGAACCTAATAGCACACCGTTGTTACAAATTGATGTCACTCATTTTCAGAACGCACTAGAAAAAACTGTTTCGCGAAAAAAATGGCTATGGACAACCAAATGACTCTAGCGAGTTCAATCTCGTACTGAAGGCGTATCAGATGTTCACCTGCCGCCCCTTCCACTCCCTCGGCCCCAGTGTTGCCGGATCGAACGTTACGCTACCAGTCTCATTACTTAATTTACAAACCTCGTATAATGCCCTATAACACATATGTATTGTGTGTATTGCCGGTACTGTGGCATCAAATTTCACAAGAACATATTGATAATTGCATTGAGAGTATGCCAGCAAGATGCAGCGCAGTTATTACTGCCAGAGGAGGTGCCACGCCGTATTAGAATTTAATAGACAATCACGATTTTCATTATAATATTGTTACATTTCTTCTTGAAACGTACCTTTGTTGTAATTTGCATGTTCATTCCTAAAAGGACGTTACATTTTGTTAATTTGGTAGTTTTGTTATTATAAATGCAATTGGTGTTGCCTTTAAGTGTCTTATATTGCAATATCCCTATTCATTTTTGAGTAGTTTATGTGCAGTGAAATTTTTATTATATATTATCCAAACTGCAGCAGCTGATATAGCTTAAAGCAATTGAAAACAAGTTTCATTAAATTCGAAATGTCATTATTGTGAAGAATATACGGTAATCACTATATTTTATTTCTTATACAGGAAATTAGTTTCAGATATCAGAAATTCATTTCACACATCAGTAATTCGTTTGCACATTTTCAATAGACGCCAAAATACTGATTTGATGAGCTTTATACATATAAAACCTACAATAAAATGGGTTGCGATACCTTATAGGTATCTGCGGGCGCTCATTCTGTGCAAGTGTATTTTTTCTATCAAATTTAAAAATTGTACATGAAACAGTGCAAACATTAAATATTTTAGAACGGTACCATATTAGATTTTATTGTTTGCGTTCGGCTTGAAAATCGATATTTGAGATAACAGATACACACTGCATTAACATAGTATTTACCTGTAGAAGTAACACAAAACTGTAGACATAAAGAAGCGCTTAGTGATAAGGAAACCAGTACATCGCCGAGTAGAGTCTACAATCATTAACCATGGAAATTCATCAACTGAAGCTTCAGTACTGCTTTCCTCCTTCTCATTATGGAAATAGTCGTCCCAGTGCTGCATACCGCAATACGTTTTGTTAGGTAGAATGTTATCTATTACATATTCCCTTCTTTTTTTCTTCAGCTCTTCTTTACTAAGCGGTTTTGTAGTTACGGGTTTATCTGGTTTTTTCACTAAATGTCCTAATGTTCCGCAACAAACCGTAAGCTTACCACCAGGACATGCCGAAGCCTCAACAAATTTTGCAGCACTTGTGTCTCCGCTAGCCAAAGCATTCCTCAAAACATCACAGCTGAGTAACGGCACACATTGGGCTTTTTCTCCATTTGGGGTGACACAATCTGTAGCTAAAAGCAATTAAGTTGTTTGAAATTCAAACTTGTACCCAAAATATCTAAAATACAATATAAACATTCAAATTTGCAATAAGGGTAGGTATGAGAAAGAAACGGTATGCCAAATAAAATATCATTTCATGGCTGCCGAAGGAAGTGTCATCACCAAGATTTGTGAAAGCATACAATACCGATTATTAAGTGGTGTTTTACTAAAGATAGGCTGTACAAACCCAATACCGTTGTACTCTGAAGGTGTATTGGTGTTGTAAGTCTATTCGGAAATTAAATAAAGTACAAGTACAGTACAAATAAAGACAAAACTTAAACCCAACCTTGAAGTCTGAAGGTAATGTCTAGACAAGCAATTTTTTTATCATAGCTTTACTGTAGCCATTCTGCTTGCTTCGCTAATAAGGCTGGTCTGCAAAAGGTAAACCTTAGTAGTTACATACTGTAGATAGTCACAAAATCAAGCAATATTGAGAGCTCTGAACGAATACTTCTAAAGCCGGGCCTGGTTAAAGAAGATTGAATGCAGTACTACATACTGTAGTTAGTCACATGATCAAGCAATACTGCGAGCTCTGAACGAATAGTTTTAAAGCCGGGCCTGGTTAAAGAAGATTGAATGCAGTACTACATACTGTAGTTAGTCACATGATCAAACAATATTGCGAGCTCTGAACGAATACTTTTAAAGCCGGGCCTGGTTAAAGAAGATTGAATGCAGTACTGCACACTGTAGTTAGTCACATGATCAAGCAATATTGCGAGCTCTGAACGAATACTTTTAAAGCCGGGCCTGATTAAAGAAGATTGAATGCAGTACTGCACACTGTAGTTAGTCACATGATCAAGCAATATTGCGAGCTCTGAACGAATACTTTTAAAGCCGGGCCTGGTTAAAGAAGATTGAATGCAGTACTGCACACTGTAGTTAGTCACATGATCAAGCAATACTGCGAGCTCTGAACGAATACTTTTAAAACCGAGCCTGGTTAAAGAAGATTGAATGCAGTACTACATACTGTAGTTAGTCACATGATCAAGCAATATTGCGAGCTCTGAACGAATACTTTTAAAGCCGGGCCTGGTTAAAGAAGATCGAATGCAGTACTACATACTGTAGTTAGTCACACGATCAAGCAATATTGCGACCTCTGAACGAATACTTTTAAAGCCGGGCCTGGTTAAAGAAGATTGAATGCAGTACTACATACTGTAGTTAGTCACATGATCAAGCAATATTGCGAGCCCTGAACGAATACTTTTAAAGCCGGGCCGGGTTAAAGAAGATTGAATGCAGTACTACATACTGTAGTTAGTCACATGATCAAGCATTATTGATAGCTCTGAACGAATACTTTTAAAGCCGGGCCTGGTTAAAGAAGATTTAATGCAGTACTACATACTGTAGTTAGTCACATGATCAAGCATTATTGAGAGCTCTGAACGAATACTTCTAAAGCCGGGCCTGGTTAAAGAAGATTGAATGCAGTACTACATACTGTAGTTAGTCACATGATCAAGCATTATTGCGAGCTGTGAACGAATACTTTTAAAGCCGGGCCTGGTTAAAGAAGATTGAATGCAGTACTACATACTGTAGTTAGTCACATGATCAAGCAATATTGAGAGCTCTGAACAAATACTTCTATGTTAAAAAACATTGAATGCAGTAAGCTTCATGTATTTGGCAAACTTGACAAAATTTAAGCTTTTAAATTGAGAAAACTTTTTTATATTGTATGACAAGTTATCGCGGTTGTTACACCGAAGTTCAAATTTTCCTGTAAGTTGCAATAATTATTGTAATGTCTAAACTTACATTGTCCTACCACTACAACACAAACACAGCCAAAAACTATAAAATATAAATACCGCATTATGCACTGCGTTAATCTGCCGTGGTAGTTTAACTGTTACTGACACGTAAACGGCAAACAACTTCTATGGTTTGTATACACACATATCCAGAACTGGTTTTAATCTATTTTTGGACTTGCATCTTAATATCAGTTTTTCAAATTAATTTCATCTTATTGCAGTGGCGAAGTTTCTGTAGGAAGCGAATTTTTATCAGCTGCCAGTTTCTTAGAAGCATAGCAACTATTCAAGTATTTCATACCCTTGAACGTTGAAATTTTATGAATGACGCAACGGATTTAATGCGGAAAACACTGAGCGTTTCGTTCGAAATTCCCACAACACACTTAGTTTGAAGTTTGTCATGATAATTACATCTATAGTGCGTGATCTAACAGCATTCGCTAACAATGCTCTCTGGTAATAGTTTCAACACACGTAAAGCCTCTACCAATATGGATATAGAAAAATATAAAATGGCGTGGTCTGTAGTTTCTATACGAATTCGTAAACAAATTTTTTCTACTGCCGTATAATAAAGTCTGATTTCTATATTCATATGAGTTAGGAAAAGTTGTATTTTTCCACACTAGTGCGGAAATGTAAATCAATTATTGTAACAAAAAACTTTATTTATATTAAATATTAACAGTTATATTTTTACATTTTGAAAATATAAGTTCAGGAGATTTCTTTGAGCAGTAGAGATATTTATATTAACTACTTCGTTTTCACCGCACTGGACTAGGAATAAGAAATTAAAGAGGAGATAGATTGGAACAGTTCTGCCAAGAACAAGAAATGATAATCTCAAATACGTTCTTTAAATTGCCTGAAAGGAGACTTTATACATGGAGAACACCAGCAGATAATAACAACATAGTTAGAAACCAAACAGACTACGTATTGATAAATAAACGATATCGCAATTCCATCAAATCGGTCAAAGCATACCCGAGCGCAAATGCAGCAACTGACCACAATCCAGTTATAATAAAATTCGAAGCACGATCAAAGAAACTAACATTGCAACACAACAAAAAACAACTACAAATATGTCAATTAAAAAACCAAACAAAAAAATTAATTAACGGTGAAAACAAATAAAGAACAAAAAAAATAGATATAAATTTGAAGGGAGACCCAAGTAATAAATGGGAGTCATTCAAAAACACAATAAAGATCCCAATTAGATATGAGGAAAACCAAAGGTCAATATCACAAATAAAACATGGATGACGGATGAGGTACTGGAATTGATGGAAAACAGAAGGATATACAAGAATAGAGACAATGACATGTGTAAAACTTTACATAAAGAAATAAGAAGGCAAATACGAGAAGCCAAAGAGAAATGGTACACAGATAAATGTGCAGAAATAGAAAAATTGCAACCAAGACACGATGATTTTAACTTGCACAAGAAAATAAAGGAAATGGCGGGTATAAGAAAATCAAATAAAAATAATATCCTTCTAGATAGAAATGGTAAAATAATTCCCGGCAACAAAGGAAAATTAGAATGATGGAAAGAGTATATCCAAAAACTATTCGAAGATGAAAGACAGCAAGAAACAGTAGAAGAAAACAAGAGAAAATACAGAACGAGACAGTGGCCCATATATAACAAAAGAAGGGGTAATACATGCAGTACAGTTGGCAAAATGCAATAAGGCCCCTGGTTCTAATGAAATTCCAGCTGCGATAATAAAATTAATCACAGATGAACAAATAGTATTGGTGGATTTATACAATACAATATACAACACAGGAATTACTCCTACAGAATAGCTTAAATCGACATTCATAACTTTACCCAAAAAAGCTAACGCAAGAGAATGCAACGATGATGGGATAATTAGTATAATGAGCCACACTTTCAAAATATTCCTGAAGATATTACATCAAAGAATTTTCAGGAAGAACAAGACCTTAGTGAAACCCAATTTGGTTTCAGGAAAGCAACGGGCACAAGAGAAGCCCTGTTCGCATTGAATGTGTTAACGCAGATAATATGTATGGATATCAATCAACCGATATATGTTTGCTTCCTCGACTACAATAAAGCATTGGAGAAAGTCCGCCATAACTACCTCATTCGACTACTTATAGATAAAAACATAGATATGAAAGATGTCAGAATAATAACTCAATTATATTTTAACCAAACTGCTAATGTAAAAGTGGATAATGAGTTATCAGAAAAAATACAGATACAAAGAGGTGTAAGGCAAGGATGTGTACTTTCGCCTTTA
>JABXWE010021435.1:0-33489 GCA_014611495.1 Limonius californicus | reverse complement strand
AGAGTGCGACAAGTGGTCTTATGAAAAGTGTTCTTTATACAATTTTTTCTATTGAGGAAGTTTAAGAGTATTTTAAATAAATTTATGTAGAAAATTTTACGTCAAATCGATTACTAGGGAGTTTTTATAAACACTTATGGCAACACTGACAGGTGGCTGAAACTGACATTTCAAACTTTCAAATTCAAATCGAACTACCAACATCGTAAAAAGCAAACTAAAATTAGTACGATTATAGGCCTCCTTAACGTACTGTTTTTAAGCTAAAACAGTGCGCTTAGAACGGCTTTATAAAACCGAAATAGAAAAATGTTTAGAACTTTATGAAGGCAATTTGAAACGTTTACTAGATTAACTAAAACTACCTGATTAAATTGTTGTTATTTTTTACTTGTTTACTTTTTACTACAGTACGGGTGCACCAATGAGTGCTTTTCTTCTTAAATTAGAATATAATTACTATTAATAAATTGATTACTACCTACCGTAAGAGATCAACTTGGCAGAAAAACTCAATAATCCATTTATATCCAATAAAAAATTCAATAATCTCAGTTGCTGTGTTACATGTACGTTGGAATACGTCAAACACGTATAAAGAGGGACAACTTAACTAGCCCACCCTGTAACTGTCTTTGGGTGCTTCAGATTGATCTATTGTATTTTTAATAGAACACCTTATGTGTGTAAACCCATTTTAGTGCAAGTAGTGAAAATAGTATTTGAAGAAACAACATGTCAATGGAGTAGTTTTACCAAAAATTTCCTTAATAAAGTGCGAAAAATAATATTGGCATACTCAGATGTAGGAAGCGCAAAGAATCTTTTAAGACACGCGGTAACATTTTAAAACAATATTTTTGAATAGAATCGAATAACTTATGCGAATATTTAGCTTTTGTGGGGTTAATAATGCATTTTAAAATATAAGTATTTATGGTAATTTTTGTCAATAAGATGTTAGATAACTGCAATTCTACCATTCTCCAATATTAATTAAAATTTCTTACTGTTTGGTATGTTTAATGTTCCGTATTAAATAACGTCATACAGCGTATTCACTAAATAAATCGCGGGGAAAACAACGGTTAAGATAGTTCAATATTAATGTATAACTACTGATACCACAAAGGAAATTCATTATTAGACTTTCCTCGAAACATGGAGTTCATCAAAACATACTCTTCAAAATACAATTGCAGGTACCAATAATTTCAGCACATAGAAACATCTGCACTACATAAATTGAACAGAAAGCACCCCTGTTGTTTAAACGTTTTCAGATATCAACAGAGAAAATGATTTCCCTTCATTCATAGTTTGTAAGGTTTAAACAATCTGTATGATACGAACGTGAGCCTTAAACTTGCAAAATTCGACAAACTGTGAAAAGTTTTGCTAAATATCCTGTCTTATATTAGATATCAGATTTTTAATATTATAGAAGTTTTCGTATTGCCAAAACCGTTTGGCGTTTTCGCTATATCATCGCTAAATAACAATCTACGTCACTTGCTACCATCATAGTTACACACCATAAAATTGTTTTTCTTTCGTATGTTTCTAGAGGTGTTTAAATGTTTTTTCAGAAGAAATTCTAAGCCAGTTTTTATTCCAGTAATTCTACAAATTTTTCGAAACAGTTACTGATAGTGAAACCCGGTCTCCTCTAATTTACCTAACATTTACGTTTCTGTAAATCATTGACAAGCAGCCCGTATCATAAACGTTTAGGAAAATCTATGAACACTACGCAAGAGCTTAGTTTCCTCCTGTATGTGCGTGATGAGCCGGGACAACAGCCTCGTTAACTTTAACACTGATGAATTTAATTAAACTATGCTGTCTGATTTTATCGGCTTATCATAAACACATACACGAGGAGGCCGTTTAATGCGTCTAAATTAAGTTCGCCATTGTTTAAGAACAGGGTTAAACCAAGCGGAAAAGTCTTAATGACACAAAATAAATAAAATTTCAAGACGCCTCACACAAAGCTCCCTCTTGACTGTTTTGTAAGTTTTGCGTTACCTATTTCAGAGACCTCGAACACAACAACATCCAACGAATTCACAGCAAACAGGTCAGCAGGATTAAGGCTGAACAACTGTAAGTTAGCACGCAATGTTAAACCTTTTGTTATATTATGTAGTCGATTAATTTTGATGCTTCCTCGTTAATTTTAGTAATTAGCAATATTTTTGGTTCCTTAATACCCAAATGTTTGTAACCCAGTAATGCGTTCTTGGAAACGATTAATGGAACAGAAATTGACTTTACGAGGCTAATTTATTGATTGGTTCTTTGATGAAAGAACTTATTTCAGTTCTAGCAAGATTTCCATCGTACAGTATGTTTCAGAAAACGTTGCAATGAAAGATGGATATAAGAAACAATCTTAGTGCCTGTATTTACACCAAACTGTTTCTAATTAGCATTTAATAGAACTGTGGACGGTTGTCGAAATAAAGTTCAGTAGCACCAATAGTTTTTACTCAAGAACACAATACAGGGTGTCCTAACTAAAATAGTCCGCCCTTTATAAGTTTGTAAAAGAGCAATTTTGGAAAAATCGTCGAGGCAGGTCGATAATAGTTAGACTGTCGACACCATCTACTACGGAAGTCTACCCTACTTCCTCCGCCCAGCTCCCACAACCACCAACCCCAAAATTTTAAATATCTAAGGATATAGAGTGATAGTTCAAAAAGTATTTCTGCTCTTTGTACAGTATGAATTTTTTTGGAATTGTATTTACTCGTTTTTGAGAAACGCCATTTTGAAATTTAGGATGCGTATGGGAAATGTATAATTAAAAAATTTCAAGAAAGTGTTCATGTTATTTTATTAAATGTGTAAAGTGGCCACCACTAGCTTTCATACAATAGTACAATGGATTTTCAAAGCAATTACTACATAATTAAAAATTTCGAGCGCTGATGGACGACACTCCTGATTAATCTGGCTCTTAATTCTTCCCGAGTATCTGGTTGAGTAGCATGAATTTAAGTTTTGAGGTGACCCACCCAAATAAACCTACTGGGGTGAGATCAGGTGACATGGCTGGCCACTCTACAGGACTTTAAACAAATCTGCAGAACAGTCTTATCTAAAATGTAAACAATGCAGACTTTTTACAAGAAGTCACGTTCTATAATTCTTGACACTTTTTGCCAATGAATATAATTAAAAAACAAACATTATATAATTTTGTTATGGTGCTATGTTACGTATTTTGATGTTTATTGTACAAAGATTGATAGAGGCCACTTTGAAAATTTAATAAAATAGCGTCAACACTTGAAATTATTTAATTTAATGTTTCCCATACGCATCTGAAACTTCAAAATGCCAGTTCTAAAAACGCGAATCGACAGAATTGCAAAAATTTTCAGGTTGTGTATAAAATTCCTTAATAAAAATCATTGCCTGCCCTAATGCTAAGATTGTTTGCCTAAAATAAATGATAAAAAAAGTAAAAATATTAGAAAGTTTACCTTTCCAATAAAGAATCATCTACAAAGTCACAAAAATCTTTGATGTAAAAACTACGTATTTCAAATATCTTATTCAAAGCAAGCACAAAAAATATTACAGACCAGTGTGGTCGAACCAAACATAAAGTATAAGAGACTAATATTATTAAACTGAAACAATATATATAATGGGATAGCAATCAATAAACTCTATGCCGCTCCAACGGTATACCAAGCAAAATTAGGACAAATATTATCCGAATAAAAAGAAAAACATAGAAATTGGAATGCACATCCTCTCATGTTGGAACAAGTAATAGAAGAATATGTTTTACCTACTCACCATGAAATGTCATGCAGTCAGCGTAATAATACCATATAAGTAAAAAAGTCTGTGAAAAAAAGTAAAAAAATAAAGCAATTTATCAGTTGCAGTTTCTACTTATGTAATTTTTTTAACAAAGAAAAAGTTTATTTCCCTTTACTTCGAATTGGTGTCCCACACCATCGAGACTGCAATGAAATCATTCGAATTTGCTATAACTGGTAAATTTTAGATATATTATTCAAAATAGTTTAAGAATTGGAGGTTTTGATCACTTACTGCAAACGAATCATTTGGATATTTTGAGTCAGTTTTTAAAACAATCCAGTAAGTTCAAAGTTTATGCTGAATTACACTTTAATACGACAATAAACTTATACTAAATTGTATAACGACAATCCCGAAGCATTTTTAGCAGCAAATGTTTTTTAAAACCACTGGAATAGTGTACAGGGTGATCCACCGAAAACAAATTAGGTGTGTTTTCTGACACTGTAAACTTCAGTTCTTCGAAAAATATGGCTATTTCCGTTCACCTCACTGCAACCCCAAAATTGTGATAATTTTCAATCTAATAATTTTAAATAGCTCTTACGGTCATTTAAAATTTTTCTAATACCCCCTTATCAGAAGACATAGCATTTGAAAGATCGATGAATATCTTTTACAGTAGTGTTTGTAATTTTGAAATCCGAGCACTAGTTCCCGCTTATAATCAATCCAAAGTTTCGGGGTAATAAATATTCTAACGCCATTATGGAAGGATTAGACGGCATTAGTTGACCGTACGTTGGCATAAACATTTCAATGTTTTTCTTAACGTTTGTTACGGGCCAAACGAGCTTTTTCGTCGACCCGCAACAGGATCAGTGGAAAAAGGCTACAGCCTAGCTCAGAAAAGTAGGGGTGGTTCACGGAAACCGCTTACGGGAGGGAAATCTTCCTAGTTGTGCACAGGGTAGGTCAAAATTAACGGGCTCCACCTTCCAAATCACAGAAGATTACGAGTTCTCCTCGAACGCCGAGAAGCCAGCAGCTTACGAGAATCGGACTCATCTTTTAAATGCCTCCTCGGAGAAAGTTTCCACCACACAATCCAAATTTCTCCTACCTTGTTGTTGTTCGGTAGGGAGCAAAGAGAGGCACAACCTAAGATCCTAAGATCTTCGGGAAGCGGGAAAATATCGCTGGTACGCCCCTGAAGATTGGATCGCTTCTGACAGGGCTTTTCCGACATGAAGAGAGAGAACAGGCGGAAATTTCAGATGACAATACTCCGCCGCAGGACGGAAGGATCACTTAAAACAGCTCGAAGAACAAAACTTCCACGGGTTTCATCGCTTTTATCCGACACAGTCGGGAAAACAATTTCACTGAATTGTTTTTGCACTCTGCTAATATTTTTAATCCGACGTAAGTCGAAGAATCTTTTGCCTAAAGCAAAAATACGAAACGATAATTCAATTAGCAGAAGAGCTGCGATACAACCCGATATTCATAAGAAAACAGAAAACAACAAAAGATTCACTAAAACTGTATTTGGGAAATAACAACATAGTAATCGGCTACAGAGCGGCTATTAAAATGATAATGACATATTGTATGTCGTAATACGTATAAAGCAAAAATAAAACTAAATAATTGTTAAAACTGTCCATTATTATTATTAAAATATAATTAAAATGAAACTTTAATTCAGATGGATTGGCGAAATTACACGAACATAACACGTCAGCGTCACGCCGTATTTCGTAATTGTCTTCAATTTCTTTTAAGAAGTAAAATGGTTTACTCAATGTCAGAAAGAGTTAAAATAATCGCGTTTTACTTCGAAAACAATAAATGTGCCTGTAGAAACGCCGAATTATTCAACCAGCAACATGCATATAAGCATGTGACTCACAGGTATGGCTTGGAGTTACTTCAAAAATTTCGGGAGCCGACTCTGTAACAAATAAAAAGCGAAATGCTGAAAATTAGTAAATGTAAGAAATGAAGCGGTGGAAGTCGCGGTTATGGGCCACCTTGTTGTCGACCTTACGTTGAGTACAAGGGAAATGGCTATTATATCGGTTCCTAATCGAACCAGCATTGAACAATTTTTGAAACATCACAAATTTTTTCTCTACAAGATTAATTTGCTACCAGAACTCAATGAAGACGACATCTGCCGCCGAATGCTCCATTTCGTAAAAGTTGCAGTCAATATTCATACTTGTCGATATTGGTCAAATTATAATCCGAAATTATTTCACGAAACTCATACTCAACACCCCGAAAAATTAAATGTTTTGTTGGTCCTTTTTCCTTGCCTAGTAATTTGACTGGACATATGTACTTGGAAAGGTCGCCGGATTCATCTCCCCTACATTTCTTTTTGTGGTGTCATTTAAACAGTAAAATTTACGCAACCCAACCCGATTCTTTACAAATTTTACGACAACGTACAATCAACGAATGACGTCTAATCACTCCACAATTACTTCAGAATGTGCGACGGCATTGTGAACAGAAACTTTATTACTGTATGGACGCAGGTGGTGCTCATTTCGAAAATTTACTACACTGAAACTTTGGACTGAATTTCCGCGGGAACTAATGCTCGGGATCCAAAAATAGAAACATTACTACAAAGCAAATTCATCGAGCTTTCAAAAGTATGTGTTTTGATACACCTTGCCATTTAAATTTTTAGGGTGAAGGTCATCCCCATTTTGGGGTTGAAGGTAGGTGAACGGAAATAGCCGGATTACTTGTCCCCCTGACAAATTGGTGTCACAAAACACGCCCGCTTGATTAAAAGCCGCCTTTTGAAAAATTGTTTAAATGGTCCCACTTATTTATAGTTTTTAACATTTTAAAAAGTTATCGGATGACATATTTTTTATTTTTTTACAAAGTCGTTACCATCGTTGAACAACAATTTTCAGCATCGAGCGAGAATTCATAAAGTTTTGGATAGCTAGCTGACTGAATGCTAATACATCCAATAATTTCTGGTGAAGTTACATTAAATAATCAGTTTAAACAGTTACTGTAAATATGATTGTAATCTTGGCGTATGAATCCATAATGCAGCTGAAAGTGTCAGACATAATCCAGGATTTTTTTAAACTCAAATCAATTAGGTATCTTCTTAAATACTTTACAATTCTGTAGGAATATAACAAACACCTATTTTCCCTGGCCCATTGTTTTTTGCTAAAGAATATAAGAAAGTTAACATGACCTGGCTGTCTAAATTTATGCAACATAAGTTAATAAATATGAATTTTGCAATATCTGCAACACTTCCAAAGAGCAAAACCATCCATTGAATTTTCTGGATTCGTTTCAAAACTATCCTGTATTATGTATTACCATTGTACGTCAACATTGTTAATTTACTTTTAGTTCTTAATTTTTCTTTAATGTTCCGTTTTCCATATTTTTTATAGTAAGGAAGGAATTTTTTACTTTATAAACGCAAATACAATACCTTTTACCTGTTTCAGATTATTGAATTATAACAACTTACAACTGGTAGACGAAGAAGCTTTCTACGGGTCGCAAATTGCAAAACTGTAAGTATTTAGCTGAATAAATTTCCATTGCTTTTTGAACGAAACGTTCGAAAACTAGCAGTTGCAGTTTCTAGTGGTATGCCAATATTCTGCCTCTAATACGTTTCCATTAGCAACTGCAACCGTTCGAGTGTTTCGCTAGAATCCTAAAAATCTTTCAATTGATGCAAACATTTCAGGAGCTTGAAAGGCAACACGCAGCTGAAGCACCTGCATCGCCGAGCTTTCGCGGGGTTGCAAAGTTTGAGGCACATGTAAGTAAAAATAATAAAAAAATCGTCAAAGTGACACTTAGCCCTACAGCAACAAACGCAGCCTCTCTTGACACAGTCATGCAAATCATTTTATGTCTAGTTAAACATCCTTATCGACGCTCCTAAACCACAATGAAGAGATCGCAATTTGCAAATCCAATTGCTAGCAAACAATTTCTTTGTGAGTTCCACAGGACTCAAAAGAACAAACAGAGGTTGGGTAAATAAAATTAGCTGTGCACTTCGTGGAAGATTAACTCGACTGAAATTGTGTCTGCATTAGGACTTATTCAGCGCCCGAGACTTGATTTGATTCACCCTACAGGTCTTTAGTGCCGCAAAAAATTCCTTTGAATAGCTAAAAGGATCGTGGAAAAAAACAAAGATCCAGTCTACAAATAATGCCAAATAACGTCGTAATTAATTTCAGATTTCAATATAACACAGGCCTATAAATATTTTAAAATAATATCCAAACGCCACTTTTCTACCTTCCTCTATTTCCAAACAATTAAACCATGTTTAAATACAAACAAATTTACGACACTATTCTTCGATTCAGAGACAACTCTGGACCAACGACAAAAATCCAACAAGAATTCACCTCGTACAGCTGATTGTGTTATGTTACATCCGGATTTCGATTTAATTACAAACTGTTAAGGATTATTGTGCGTGTAAACAAAACTTTGAATACGCTGCATATTTTATTTTTATTATTTTTTTATTTTATTGAGGGGCCTACATATGAGGCCCGCATTGAAGCGACCAAAAAAATATTTCTTTTGAAGAAAGGACAAATGTTGCCTTACTTGCCGTAATAAAGATGATCTCCCTTCCATATGTAAATAAACGTTATAATATTATTACCTAAGTTATTGAAACAACACAAATGGCACACTTCAAACATAAACTTTAAAAGAACTCTTATCTCAGGGTTTATAATATAAATTTTTGATAACTGCTGTATAACCTTTAAATTATTGCGTTGGTTAACCGAAGAAAGCGAAGAATACAAGGTAGTAAATATGAACTTATAAAATATGGATGCAACAAAGAAACGAACTAAATGTTATCGAATTATTTAAGGTTTTTCTTATAAAACGTTAAACAACTTTAACAATTATTTGACAAAGTTACATGAAATAAATAGTAACGTCTAATTTATCAAAGCACTTTTCAAACGGACCCACCTTTTCATATAGAAGCATTTACTTATTTTCTCCTGGTGTTGGTAAAATTCACTACATGAAATTAGGGTAGTATTCCTGATTTTGTTCTTCAAAACAAAAGTCCGTCGCTTGGTTCTTTCTTCCAAGTTCCTCGCAGAAAATCTTTGGACTGTATATCTTCGTATTCGTAAAATCGTTTCACAAAGCAATTAACCTAAATATTATTTACTGCTTATTAAGTCAGATGTTCATATATACCAATACACTCATACATAAATACGTTGCACCTTTACATTTTCTTTTTATATTGTTCACCCCAAACTTGCTTCACTTTTGAAATTGTTGTTGATTCGATGATGTTTAATTATTTTAATTTATATTAAATTAAATTCGAATGCTATTCCAGTTGCAGTTGCAGAATATGATGCGACTATCTCTCAAATAATTAACAGATATTAAACTTTTGTCCAACTTGTAGATGATTCCTAACCTTAAAGTTTGTTGACGTTATAAACGTCAAACGCAGATACAAACAAAACATGTCTACAAAAACAACTGAAGTTTACTGATGCTACTTTGATACTCCGTCCCAAATTCTTGATTTTATACCAATTTACCGAATTTTATCCATTTTTCACACAGATAAGTAATAAATAACGCAAATTTGAAACGTAACACTTAATAACACAGTTTTATTCAAACAGGATATAATAAACACACAAAATTACAATTTTAATGACTCGCCAGACGAGCATCTGTTTACATTGAGATTTTCATTTCAAGTCTCCGTTGTTTTTTTCTTTTTTTAACAAGTAACCATGGCGACATCATAATATAAATAAAAATAAGTACATTTTACAAAAACATGTGACTCTCTCAACCAATGGGAAAGCAGAATAAAATTAACCAAATCTTAAATATTTAAATAACTTTTTCAAAACTGAATGTATAGCATTATATCTTATTTAAAAAGGAATGTTTTGACACCTCATACGGCCTATCAATTATTTTCTTAACAAAATTCAACCTTAACTTAATAATATTACAATTAATAATTATCAAAATCATAGTAAAATGTTCTTTACACCTGTATCCAAATATACATACAATTGACAGGTCCATTTTCCTCCACAATTACATGTTAGTTGACAGTTGTCGAACATAATACACAAATCTCATATCTTAGTGTTTTCCAGGTGAAAAACAGACAATCAAGTTTAATAAATACCTCTAATGCCTTCATACAATTATTACGACTACGATCAAACAAAACAAAACAGAGAATTCAAAGACTAGATATCAGATCAACCCAAACAAAATCAACTGAGGTGGCAAACACTAACCGAACATGACCGTTACTTGGTTTTAGCATAAAAAAGCTTTAGGTTATTTAAATAAATTAATTTTCTATTAGATTATCTAAATCAAGGTTTATATAACACAGCAAAATATATATATATATGTATATGGGCGGGGATGGCTCAGTGGTAGAAGAGTCAAGCTTTGTATGTAATAGTCCAAAGGCTTCCCGGTTCGAATCTCTCCAGGAAGAGATAATTCCCTAGGTGCTCGGTACTGGGTCCCGGTCTCCATTTGCCTTTGGGGATCAGATTAATGGCACTCCTCGTATTACGGTTGCATTAGAGGAGTAACAAACCATAAACAAAAATATCCACAAACAAGGCAAGTCAAGCACGGTTTCGCACCAACACGGTAACCCGCAGAGTCGGGTCCTGTTGTGCATAGCACAAACTAGCTTAGCTTTGTCTCACACCGCCTCGACACTGCGCAAGCGGTACAAACGAGGATCACAATTATGATGATGATGATTATATTTAATGATCCGTTTTACGACGATTTTCGTTTTACTACAAAAGCTCGCAACCTGATATTTTTGAAGATTATGCTGAAAATTAAAATTTGATTTCTTCGACTTAAAACGACATTAAGTCAATTTTCAGGTGCAGCTAAACTTTAGAAATACCGGGTGACCCACGGAAAACAAAACAGGCTTGTTTTGAGACACTAAACATCAACTACCTGCAACTATCTGCAACTCCAAAATTGGGTGAGGTCAGCGTAAAAATCATAAATGGCTAGGTGTATCAAAAGACATACTAGTTGAAAGCACGATTAGCTTTACAATAGTGTTTTTACTTTTTGTTTCCGAGGAGTAATTCGCGCGGAAATGTAGTCCAAATTTCAGGGTAGTAAATATTCTGGAACATTTACGGAATCATTAGACGGCATTGATTGACCATACATTTGAACGTTCTTCTTTACGTCAGCTTCACGCCGTATTTCGTAGTTGTCCTTGTTTTCCTTGAACATTTATAACATTCGATTTCAAAAAGAGTTGATATAATTGTGTTTTCCTTCAGAAACAATGAATGTGTCAGTACAAGCGCAGAATTGTTCAAACCATCAACACGCAGATAAACATTTGAATCGCAAGTATACCTTGAAGTTACTGAGGAAATTTCGGATCTGCATGGATTTTCGAAGAATTGAAATTTAGTGTCTGTATTGTTTTTGGTGGGCGACCCTGCATACTTTACAACTACACATTCAAATAGAGGAAGAATATTACACGTTACAAAGTGTATAGGGTGAGGGGAGAACAGAACGGTCGAAATGAAAGCAAATAAAGGTGAGATGGAGTTGAACAAAAATGGATGACTACAAAAAAAACCATGAGTGCCAGTTTGATGGTTAAACTCACGTATACCGACATATTACACAACGGGATATTTCTTACGCTCCATTATCTCACGCAGCGTTGACTGGCCATAAATACGACATTAATGAAATTATATAATGCTGATTTTGTAAACCAACTCAATTCCAAATTTCAGTCAATAAAGTTCATGTGGATTAGAAACCATAGAGCAGTTGCCGCTTTTTGGCGTATTAGTTATTAGAAATAATTGAACAGGATTAGAATGCCACGTTTACGTGTAAAAACCAAAAAGTAAACAACTTCATTACCAATGACCCAAATCATTGTTTTCAATACAAAATGGCGGCCTTTAACTTTTGGCTCATAGACTACTTACCTTTCCATTAAATCCAAATCGATACCGGACTGAATTTCGGTGCATCAAAAATATCGCTCCCTACAATAGTTTCTCTCCAAACATTACTGATAATGTTACCAGGAAACGTAAACTAAAATATTCGTAATTCCACAATCTTACAATGTTCCCACTTTCAAGAAAATACTAGAATTTCATCAATTTTTAACTGGGATTTAATACATTTTTGAAAATAATTCTTTAATCGGTTAATCGTAACGAACCCTAATAGGGATTTAGTATTTAAACCTTTGTTTGTTAGTTGATTAATATTGTACTTCCATTGTTGACTTGGTGAAGAGGTATTCCTCAGCCAAGTTACTTTAGCTAGTTCAAGTTCCTGCTGAAGATGGCAACTTCGTTGCCGAAATACGTATTTAGGGGTTCTAAATATCGTGAAGAGGCTGCCATGTATTTGTAACGTATAATAATTTTTAGATTTAATAGCGATCGTAGGCTGGAGGTTAGCGCGTTAGACTTCTAAGCTGAAGGTACTGGGTTCAATTCCCAGTAACGGGACATCGGATTTTTAACGGCCGTTCTCCCTGACTCACAAGAAAATGGCAAACCAACGAGGTATTCTGCCTAGTAAATCTTCTCTGAAGTAGAAGTATTTAAAGTTCCTGTGGTTCGGAACCCACGTTAACCTGTAGGTCCTCTATGTCTGTGGCACTTTAAACGCGCAACACAGGCATAGGAGAGAAGATCGCTACGTCTCGTAAGAGATAAAGCACTCCAAGAAGATATATCGTGGTGATAAGGGATTTTCCAAAATTTTATATATTTGAACCACCGGCTTTTTATTGTTACTATTGCTTCTTGCAATAATCAAAAAATTAATACAAACGAGACTCCAATAATTATCGACATCATCTGCTTAAAAGAAAAACAATCAGCTTAAACAACCACCAAAAAGAGAGATAATTAGCAGAATAAAATTACATTTAGCAGCTTTTAGCAACTGGAAGAAAGTATATAAATAGATAAAAAATTGAAAAGCCAGCTATTTGCTCTAAAATAGTCTTCAGTCCTCCACTATGCTACTAAAACATGGGTATTGAGAAAGAGATATGCGAAACAATTAATAATAATGTAGAGAAACGGAAAGTTTCAGAGTGAGTAACACTGTAAAATCAGAAACCGAACACAAAATCAAGAGGAAAAACAGAAGTCGAAATTTTGGTGGAAATAACGTTGAATTGAATTAATTCAGAGACCAGAAACGAGTGAAAGGCATATCTGAATCTGACATTCTTTTATTTTATTACAGTGCACGCCACCTATTGAAATCACGGATAATGTTATCCTTCGGGTATTGTTATCACTTTCGCGAGGACGGGCCGGACGTATACAACTACATAAGAAAAACATCGTCTATAGTAATCATGACATCGGTTTATGTTACAATTTTTTCTTAGGATTTATTTGAAGAATTAACTTTTTATTTTATTAAAGAATCATGGAGTTGCTTTGGCAATCCCCACAGCAATAGTTTGTATGCATTATTTTTTGTTTGTATTTTCAAACTCGGGGGGTACCAGCCCCGTATCTCTCGTAAATTAACAACCTGCAAGCTGATTGGCAGCAGCTAACTCTGTTCTATTCTATCAAGTGGAATCTGCTATGAAATGAAACTCTGGTTCGCTCATGGTCGGTTGATGTGCCAAAAAGTGGAAGAACTTTTGAAGGAAATGGAAAATTATGTTAGAACGAAAGGTGCAACCACCGCTTATTATTATCAATTGGTTATTGCTAATAAAGCCCTTGAGTTCCGATGTGATCACACTAACCGGCGTGCATTGTATCTAACTAACAGTTCAGTCAATAGTTATACATTTTTGGTTATATTTAAAATTATATCAATTTGATCTAAATTTAACACTAAACGACCTATTTAGACACCTCAATTTTTAGCGTGTTCCTGTTCATGGTCGTTTTTTAATTTACAACTAATAATCTAATGCATACTTCTCGCTAACTCTATATATAATCCTTGATAAAGGAGAAATGATCTTTCTTTACATCAAGCCTCTTCGTTCCTGATCAAAGGATTCAATCTGCACCCATTCATAGCTGAAGTCAATAAGGAGCTCGAGCAAATATCACATACTTGGGTTATTCGATTAGGAAATTGAGTATTGGTGAATCCTTTGTTGCCTGTAAAATTGACAAACATGCAACGGAATTTCCGCTAGGAAATTCTAAATGTTATAAATTCTGAATTGCCTCCAGAACTGTACAATGCCCCGTTTCCGAAGGGGTAATTTATAATGGACTTGCGTGCGGAAATTTTTATATTAGATTTGGCCATTATCGGTGGATGAATTAATTCGATTTTCCATTTCAGAGACTTGTCCAGTACGGCAATCACGTTGCTTCCAACCGAGGGACTTCGAGAAATAGACATCCTGAAAGTTCAGGATACGGAAACCCTGAAAGTTTTTCCCTCTGTCTTCAACTTCCAAGTAAGTCAAATTTTCTCCGTTACTTGATGGATCTGCTACTTCCGCTGACAATTATGCATTCACTAACACATGTACATATTCATGACATGCAAATCCGGTTTGTCTTGCTTAGTTTCCTACTAAAGGAGTAACGTGATGCTGTATCTTGGCTTCCTGTTTCATTACAAAATTACAAATTCTTCTTGCATGAACATTACGGCTTCATGTTTTAATAAGAAATTAAGACCGGCGTTTTATAGGGATTACTCTGTTGTTAAAGATCTTAATGAGACTGAAACAATTGTAGGGTCAAAACCACAGCTTCTTGGTGTTATCTAAATTATTGTCTAATTACTAGAGGGAGGATACTGTGTTAAATGTATATCGCTTATTTTTTATAATTATACAATATCGTTTTGTTTCTCGGCGAAACGCACTAATTGTAATTAAAAGACACTCATTCATTTCTGAATATTTAATTAAATACTGCATATATTGTCATTTTACACCTATTTCGTCTGCATTTAGCATATTTTTCAATTTGTTCATATTAACTGCATTAATGAATGCTTTCCTAATGTCTTCTCTACACACATATTATTGTTCTACAAATGTCATAGTTTTCTGTATTATAATATGCATAAATTTTTCATTTAAATTGGTTTTGCTTGTAAAACGTTACAAATAAAGCAGCGTAGAAATCTCTCTGTATGTAACTCTAGTTTGTATTGAAAGTACTACAAGCGCGTATTTTTCCATTATCCAGATTTAGTGCATATTAAATCGTTCAACAATTTGCCGAACCTTTACAAACTTCACTCAACATCTTTCTCTTGTAACGATTTGTAAAATGTTTGCTCTGCGATAGGTTTTTCAGATTTCTTACATATTTAATATTTGTACCCGTCTGTTTCTCTTTTTCTCTATTCATTTCTCATTCCCTCTCTCCCCCTCATTCTCACTCTTGCCATCTTCCCCCCTCTATCTCACTTTAATTTTCTTAAATTAATTACTAATAAGTGTTTGTTTCTCTGTCAGTCTTCCTCTCCCTCTTCCCTTTTCCTCGTATGATGCCTCCTTTTTACTGTATTTTCTTCCATTATCTTCGGATATCTCCAAAATCGCATCATTCTGTCTTTCGCTTTTCAGCTGTACTCTGTACGTCCATGAGTTTGTCTAAAAAAACCAACCTTAATTTTCTTTACAAATTCGATGCTGGCTATCTATCTATAGTTGTACGGACATAATTTTTTTATAATAAAACTAAAAGGAAAACCCAAATAACTCCAGAATAAACCGATAAAAATTAACAATCAACTAACAAATATGTAACATTTTTAGTTCATCAAAGAAGCCTGGCTGACATATCCATACCATTGCTGCGCCTTCAAGTTCCCCCACACGCACAACCCCTGGGAGTTTGAGCGGCACCGGAATTTCCGCAAACAACTCCAAGAAGCGTGCACCGCGAAAAATTCCTCAAACTACGTCCTGCTAGGAAACACCAATCCGGCCCTAAAAACCCTCTTCCGATGGGTACCTCCGAACGACAGTTTCTCGCACAACATCATCGAAGACAGCTCTTGGAACGAGGACGAGGAGATTTTCCACAACAGTACTCTTCCCATCAACACGGGGTTTCCAATCACCACGGCGGTTTGCGGTGAAATTTACACCAATTATCATGAGGTGGGTACAATTTGCTCTTCGCCACGCGTCTTGAGTATCGGTTTTTGCAGGTGAAATGCCATCCAGCTCCAGACGCCTTCAACCCGTGCGAGGATCTCATGGGTAACTGGGGATTGCGAATTCCCGTTTGGTTTATATCGCTTTCGGCTGTTATTGGGAACTTGTTTGTAGTCATTGTGATATCAACTTCGCACTTCCGTCTCACCGTTTCGAAATTTTTGATGTGCAACCTAGCTGTCGCTGATCTGTGCATTGGACTACACTTGTTCCTCATTACGATTGTGGATGCGTGTTCAGTTGGAGTGTACTTTAATTATGCCATCGATTGGCAAGGAGGTAGGTACACATAACAAAATAATATGTTCAGGTACAACAAACGCATTTACGTAATTTTTTTGTTGAACTGTTCTAACGGCTTCTTCCGTTATATATATTTTATAAAATCGCCATACAGACTATGTTGCAATTATAGCAATTTGTTAAAACTCCGTGATGTCTTAGTTACAACAAGGACTCTAATAAAACAATTAAACATTTCTAAAGTAACTAATATAAAAAATGAGGGACATTAGTATTTATTGACAAATCACCGGCAAACAAGCAAATCGACGTACAAAAAATTAATATATCTCTGGAAAAGAATCAGACAAACACTTTAAATAAAGAAAGATAAGACTTTCGGAGGACAACGAACAAAAGGTTCAAGAAAATTATTTAAAAATCACGGGTAAATATCTACAAGCTTATAACAAACTATATCCAAACGCCCTAAACATATATTTACGGAAGAAATGCGACATAAAAAAAATAAAAATTACAATTTCTAAGTAAATAGAGCTCATGAGAAATAGACACATATTCAAATTCATAGTAACTAAAAGAAAAACGTAATAGTTTAGGGAAAGAAAAATAACAAAAAAAAAGACAGAGAGAAAGAGAGAATGAGAAAGAGAGAGAGAATCTAAAATATTCTAATTAAAAATAAACAAAAACTTTATGCGAGAGAGGGGGGAGGGAGAGCGAGGGGGAAAGAAAGAGGAGGGAGAGGAAAAGCCAGGGAGAGGGGGAGAGAGAGAGAAAAAGAAAGAGGGAAAGCTAAAAATATTCTATTAAAAATTAGGCAAAATCATGATAAGTGGCTCAGAAAATGTAGGAAGACGGGTAACAATTTTAATATTTATCGAAATTGAAATACAAAATTTATAAGTCATCAAAAAATTAAGAAATTGGGGGGGGGGACTGTTTCTGACCTATCCTAAGTGCATTAGTAAATCCTTATGAGGGTAGCTATTAAACAGATGAATACTGGTTCACATTGTAACGTCAAATCCAGGAAAATTGTAGAAATCTGTCCTTTGTTTTAATTAACATCCGCAACAGATGTTTTTAGATAAATATGTTTTTGGGGTAATAAACTAGAACTAATGAACTAGGAAAAGGTGTAATGGTAGCTCAAATGGTAGAGGTCTTTCCCTGCAAAATTTTGATTATTGCTTGGTTTCGATTCCCCAAGATTACCAAGTAGCTTACAAAAATCTTCTACTGCAACGACCACATTTAATTTCCAAATCCGGTTAGCAAACGTGGGGTTTTAATGCTAAAACCTTCTTCGGGATTTCTGACTTTCGAACTCGACTATAAATTGTGTGTCTTCCGTATTTCTACCTTAACGCTGAGGAGAAGCACGTAGCAGAAAAGAGGCCGATGCCCAACAGTGGGGTGAAAAAGGCTGTTGATGATGATGAAAGTTTTAAAAATATTTGAATTTTTGCATTTTGTTTCTGGGATGAACGATCGTTATAAGCTGTATATAGAATACAGTGAACCATGCAAAACCAAACATTTACTTCGTAAACGCTTGTTAAATTTGAAATCTCGTCTTGGGAGAGTTTAAATATATTTCTTTTTGCTTGAAGTTATAACACGAAGATGATCGTTAGAGACAGTTCAAAAAAATCTTATGGTCCCAAAACAAATAAATTTCTTCTTGGTTATAATATTTAAGGGCTAAAATCAAAGAGAACCACTGCTAAATTAACCCTAAATCAGAATATTTATTTTTCAGGAGATGGTTGCAGAGTAGCAGGTTTCTTAACAGTCTTCGGCAACGTCCTCTCAGTTTACACCTTAACAATAATCACGACCGAGCGCTGGTACACCATAACCTGGGCGATCCACCTAAACCGACGACTAAAACTACGTACAGCAGTCCGAGTGATGGTGGGCGGCTGGATATGTGCAGTTTTCATGGCGAGCCTTCCACTAATCGGAGTCAGCAGTTACTCAAAAACTAGCATTTGCTTACCCTTGGAGAATAGCGGCAAAGCAGACGCGATCTACCTATCAACGCTCCTGGCCTTCAACGCTTTCGCTTTCGCCCTTATCTGCGTCTGCTACGGCAGCATGTACAAGTCAATAAGGCAAGGCGGCAACAGGTGTTCCACCACCTCTGTGCGATCGGATCTTACGGTGGCCAAACGAATGGCTTTGTTGGTATTCACAGATTTCGCTTGCTGGGCCCCCATCGCCTTCTTCGGCTTGACAGCCCTGCTGGGACATCCCCTGATCACAGTCACGCAGACTAAAATCTTGCTGGTATTCTTTTATCCCCTTAATTCTTGTGCGAATCCTTGCTTGTACGCGCTACTGACGCAACAGTACAGAAGAGACTTCTTTATCTTAATGGGACGATATGGGTTGTGCAAAGATAGAGCCGAGAGGCACAAGGGAGCCATCGGGGGCAAGCCTCTACCCTACGGCTCTGGGCCCCAATACAAACGACCCAGTGGGGACAGCAACCTCAAGTGCAACAGCACCAACAATAGCAACCGACATTCAGTGTTAACCACTTTTGTGTCGGTCGATATTCCAATCGCAAGGACTAGTTCTAGATACAGTTCCAGATCGCGACAAGGTCTGGATGCGTACAACACTTCGACTGATTTAAACTTGAAGCAGATGAACCACTACGATACTTTTGACGACTACAATAGGCATACGACGACTGAGAATTTGTAGCTTCTAATGCCACGTCCCTCTTATAGACCACGGCCACAGCAAAGACATTTAGTGTTGAGCTGAATAAACGATTAGTTTTTCTCTTTTGACATTTTACCTACTATGTGTGATATAAAGAGACAAATCCAATGAGGGGCGTGGCCAAAAACGAGCTTAAGTAGACCCAGTCACTTAGTAATTTTAAGAATCCCTGAACTGTAAAAAATATATGTTTTTGTAAAGTGTAATTTATTAAATAAACAGAATCTATTATGCTATATTGTTCTTTACTACAAGATGAAATCTAAATCACATGAAATTTTAACACAATTCAATTGCATAAACTCAGTTTACGGCAGAGATCAACTATACTAAAACCATATTTAGTTTCAGTTAGTTGGAGACGGTCGTACAATTCTTCTTTGAAGCAATACGAAACGGTTAGATTTACAGCAAGAGAGTACGACTCGTATAACTTGCATTAAGTGCATGATCTATTTCTCAAATTTGTCGGAAACAAGTAATTTAATAGGACGTATTACCAGGGGGACCTCGACGGGACAGTGCGAAGAAGCGCTGTCATTCCAAGTCACAGTGAAATGCGGTTCGATCGGCCGCGTAGTCCCACCCCGGCTAAAGCGACCGTATTTCACTTAGTTAATGTTAAGGTGCATGTTGCATGAATGGATAGTATATAAGGGATGCGCGAACTCCTCTGAAATAATGCGACAGCGATTCTGGGAGGGAGGGGACGGTAGTGTGAATGTAAAAAGAGGTCGTATTACCTACTGAAAAACTGAAAGCGGTATTGACAAATATTTATTAAATTGCAGATGTCAGGAAAAAAATTCCGTGTAACTCAAAAAGGATTACCGAATCAGCAAACAATCATAGAATATTTTTTTTTAAATTAAGTCAATATTTATCTCCAATAGCTGAAATTTATGCAGTTTGTACGTATACAAAATGTAGCTGTTTATCAGAATTCCTTTCTAACTCGTAAATGGTTACAAATCTGCCACAATTTTGTTAGTATTTTTGCTCCATAGAACCTTCCGAATATATAGGTACATATATGAAGGGACCGCGGTGGTCGAGTGCGAGAACGCATTGACCACTCGAGGTCACACTGAATTGCGCTTGTTCCGGCGTGGTTTCGAATCCCCTCTGGGGCGACCGCAATTCAGTTAGTTAAGTTTAGGGTGCATGCTGCATGAATGGTTAGTGTGTAAGGGACGCCCGCACCCCCCTGAAGTAATGCGAAAGCGGTTCCGGGGGGGGAACGGTAGTATGAATGTGTAAAAAAAAATGGTACATATATGAAATATATTGTAAGGTTGGTGGTAAATTAATGTTAATCACAATTTTTCTCTTTAAATGATGTACTTTTAACCCATTTCTCGTGTTTTCTGTTTAAGTCTTTCATCATGGAAACCATTCCTTCTAATTTCGTTGAAATTAAAACAGTGCCGTCGCAAACCTCAAATAATTTAAATATTGTTTCGTAATTATTATCTAACAGCTCGCGGAAACAAAATAATGTGACAAGCGTAAACAGTCAATATTTACTTGGATTGTGTTGACGTTCGATTTACAGATCAAAAGTATATACAACTTTTAGAATATCAAATTGTTCTTAGTCTTGAAGAAGAAGAATTACCTAATAATATTTAGTTTCACCAGGATGGAGCACGTCCCCATTACGCTCTAAATTTTCGGCATTTGTTAAACCAAATGTTTCCAAATATGAGGATAAGGCGGAGGAGTTTTTTAATAGCCTACTCGCTCTCCGGACCAGAATCTATTAGATTTCTTTCTTTTGCTACATTTAAAATCTAGAGTTTATACCGAACGGCCAAATAATATGGAAGAATTAAGACTCAAAATTGTTGGTGAAATAAGACTTGGTTATTGCCAAGAAATAAATGCTGTCATTTTCCCCGTCTTTTCAAGGGATGTTATACCCGTTTTAACATATAGCTGCGAATCGTGGGTCATAGGAAGAAACAAAGCCAGTAACATAAAAACTGCAGAAATGCAATTTCTCAGAGCTGTTAAGGGATGTTCGACACTCGAACATATTAGAAACGAAGATATTCGAAATGAACTCAACATCTCCCCGCTAACAACAACGATACATAAATATAAACGACAATGGTGCGAACATCTCGATAAGATGGACGAAGGAAGAATCCCACGTCAGGTGTATAGCTACAAACCAAGAGGAGGAAGAGACGTGGAACGCTCTCGGAGACGGTGGACACCGGAACAGGCAATTATGACTAATCCATGACAAGATGACGACGAAGCATTATTGTTGAATGTTTTGTTCAATATCTTTAGAATTATTAAAATTAAAGGGACTAAACCTTCTATCACTAAACTTGCAAAAAAGATCTCTATCAATATATCAAAAAATATACATAAATTATATTTCAGAGCTTTCGATAAGCAAAAAGTTAAATATGTTACTATTAAATACAAGCGCCAGTGTGATCCAGTGGTTAGAGTACTGGGCTCCAGTGCGGAAGGTCGAGAGTTTAAATCCCCGACTCGGTATCTGGCGGGCGGCCTACACAGTCGTTTTAAATAATTGGATATCTGCGTTCGAATAATCAAGGGGTAATAATGCGGTTTCTAATGTGTGATGCTCACCACATCACCATGTGTCATTAATTTGACACACAACTACTCAATGTGAGAGCAACGATCCGGGAGCTCTGAGATCTTCCGCCTTGCATGCCAAACCCTTTCATGGCGTGTAGAGCCTTACCATTATTATTATTAGTACCATTAAATACAATTGCATACATATCATATTCTGTAAAATATAAAATTAGTAACACAGCGACAGCGATTTGTTGAAAACTTCTGGTTTTCTTCTAATCGTGAGTTAATCTGGAATAGAAAAATATATATATGTATATAGCGGCCCACTTGAAATAAATGAGTTACTACCGTTTCCTTGTTAAGCCTCTCGACAATAACATAATTGTTTTGGATTATGTAGTATAAAATGTCTTTATATTAGTAATAGTACATTACAAGGTACATCCTATGTTTTTGTTTATCCCTCTAACGTTCGTTTGAATTTTATTTTAGGTTTTGAAGAAAAGGCAGTAACTTATATATTTTAAATAGAACAGCTTGCATATATTTACATTTATTCTTCTATTCGGGATTAAATTTTGAATATAGTGGCAACGAAAAATTATAACTGAACTCATCCTTTGGACGAAAAAAAGTTAAAAAAAACAAACTTTTATAATAAATATACTTCAAATTTAACTCTGGAGGAAATACAAACGTATAATGTTGTAAGCAAATTAAAAAATAGGCTATATTCCTAATATGCAGAAACAAAACTATGTAAACAAAGCAGTGCCAAAATTCTAGAAAATCTTATATAACTTGCTATTTGCATTTAACATTTAACAATTCAATAAAATATCAATTACAAAACTGTTTAATAAAATGAGAGTGATATTTTCTGTTTGTAGGTTAGAATCATTTTGCAAAAAAATTCATGGTTTGAGGTCTTTCTTCTGTGTAAAAACAAACCACACGAAGTTCTACAGAATCTTTTAAACACAGTTGAGGTAACACTCACAATTAAAACTACCAGCTTGAAATCTATGGTCCATCACTTTTAGGTAGACCTTCTCAACTTCATTAAGATCCATGAAATTACTGAAGAAAACCTACAAACCGTAGATGAAACACACTTTGTCGCACTCTTCGACTCTAATGTTGAACTGTCGAAAATCCACGATTTACTAGACGAACTCCCAGTCTACCAGATTATACAGATTTGCTATACTTTACTGAAAGTTTTAAAGAAACTCGACCATCTCGATTTCATCGTCAGTTATACTTCAAAATCAGAACTAGGGGACAGCAGTCTCTTCAAAAGCATCCAAATTAGCCTTAAAATGTTGTCTTGCTTTAACCCAAATGAACAGGAACAAATTTGGTGTTTAATAACAGAACCTATCAGCATAATCGAGGTGTTGATTATGGACAGGAAATTGGACAAACTAGGACAAGTTTTGAATAAAATAAAATTTGATATTGAAAACTGCGAGTTTAATGAGAACCAAATATCGCTTGAAAAATTAGACGAAATGCTGCGTGCTTTTGCAGAAAAGAGCTTGGAATTAATTCCGTGTAATACGCCAACCCGGGCGAAGTTAACCAGAACACCTGAGAGCAGTATGTTTTTACAATCCCTGGATTCGGCAAATTTCCCATATGGACGGAAGTATTTTACCATACCAGAAATAGTCCCGGATAAGTCGGAGTGGGTGCAAAATTATGAGGTCTATTATTCAAACGTTATTTTTATGTAAATTACCATATTAATGAATGCTCTATTAACCTAAAAATTTAGCAGAACCGTTATTTATTTTTGTGGTTAGATGCCGGTCGGGGGAAGGGTTGATTTTCTTGGTTTTTAATTGGGAGAGGTCTCGGGCGCAGTTTTCCAAACATCTCTTTGCACTCGGGCCGTATTTGGCCCATTCTACACCCTAACTAAGAATTTTGCCTATCCAGGGTAATTCCAACTCCAGTGGTGCTTTTTAACGTGTCCACACATCGCAGTGGCACGGGACCTACGGCTTAACTTCTTATCCGACAGAAGTCGCGTTTTCAGATTTTTCCCCGTTAGAAAGAAACATTACTTCCAGTTCCATTACAACGTGATCCAGTACTTCATAAAACAAAATTCTATATTTTCTTCTAATGTGATTATTTGTAAGGCTAGCGTATTCCCGCTTAGGGCGCTTAGAAATATCGATTTGTGTTATTTCTATTTCCTTAGTCTTTTCGAAGAGTGTATCAAAGAAATCGTCATTCCTTTTCCTCTTTAATAGTTCAATAGTTTTATTTATTTTTGTAACACAAAAATTAATATCCAATGATTTCTTTGGAGATCATCAAATAATATGTCATTGAGAGAGAAAATATCATTAAATACTACAGCTAAAAATGTGAATTTAAAATTGTGAACTTGCAGTTCCGCGGCTGTTTGCGACTGAACTCTTCACTTGCGCGATACACCGTGAACCAATTGTAGATATTCACGTAGGCGTTACCATGGCAACGGAGGTATAAGTGCAGAGTTAAAACACGTTTGAAGCCGACTCTTCACTACAATTGCACGACTGTTGTAGAAAAGACTGTTTATGGTAACTGCGTTCACGCTCGACGGACTGCATTTAAAATTTTAATTTTAAATACAAGGGGACCAGAAAAAATGTAATGTGTTTGTTTCCACTAAGCTTCTTGTATCTACGAGTACGTATGCCATAAATAAACGACTCCTAATAGGTGTAATGTCGATAAATAATTTGTTATGTAATTTAAATGTATATTCGCAATTGAATGAAAATTGTAGGTAAAGAGACACTTCACCCACTTCACTTAGCGAGCCTCCACTCTATTCAGGGTGGATTGTTTCAGTTGGGACACCCTATATGTTAAGAGAATTAACGTGTTTTCTCTTGCACACCAAGACTTAGATTAAATAAACCTCAAATTATATAGTCTGCAAGTAGTTATCACAATGTTTTAATAATGGCATAATCTGTGTATCTAACGAATAAAAATTTCAAAAATAGGCAGGTTGAAATTGTTCTAAAAAAGTTTGATAGCCACAGGTATTTTTGAAAAAAAGTAAATAAAAACCACAGAATGCTGTGTTTTATTAATGTAATGGATTTTACCAATGCTGAAAGGACTGATATGGTATTCATTTATGGAGAGGCCCGTGCGAATGCTGTACTTGCTCGAGATTTGTACCGTGAACGTTTTCCTCGACGGCGACTGCCCAAGATGCGAACCTTTGTGAGTATGGTTCAACGCCTCAGAGATTCTGGATCTTTTGAAATGGACAAACGCGATATTGGCCGGCAACGTGAGAATCGAATCAATGCCGAAGAGGAGATTTTGCAGAAGTAGAAAATCAGCCGCAAACAAATACACGACGCCTTGCTATGTTATGTGATTTTCAAATTTGCCGCTACACTTTATTAATTCCGTAATTTATTTGCCGCTTCGTAGGAATGAATATCGCTATTTTAATTGAATTCTTATTTTGGGTTACCTTCTCGGTATTTTGTTTTGTCTTTCGAAGTTCGAGAAATGTGTCAATAGTTTCTTTGTGCTAAAACTGCAAGCTCTTGTTTTCTTCCGCGTTGACCTCGAACGTTTCCTGGAACTCGGAGTGTCACAAATTCTTTTTCTAGAACATTCCAGAAGATTTCGTCATGTTGTGCAACCCTTTGAGAGGGGATGCTGATTCCCGTTGCGTTTTGGGTTCAGTCGGCATTTAGATCTCCGCCGGTCTCCGGCCCTCGAAAACAACATCCATCGAGGCCCGTAAATGTTTATCGAGTAAAGGTTGCCCGGTCCCCTCGTGGCTACTGTTAAATCCTCAGTTTTTTTGGATTATCGAATATTGCCGTAGGCAATCATTGCCTCGACAACAGTCGGATGAATACAGTGTTTTAACAGTTTGGCCCTTAAATAAAGCAACTCAGTGGGGTTGCTCTTCTCGATTATTCGGATATAAACGAAGTGACCGTGGTGCCTCGTTACCCTCTGGTATTTGAACCCTGCAAGTGCTGTAGTAAAAGCTGTTGCATTTTCATCGCCCGATAAGCCCTGTCTGGCATCGCCGAAGTCAACATCTCCCAGGATCAACCATCCCTTTCTTCCCGTTTCTACATGGATTCGACACCTTGATCTTGTGCGAAGCCTTCTCATCCACGAAAGGTAAAAACTACCAAGTTTTGTGCTTGTGGAAAGTAACTTTCGGCTTAGCACGCGTATCTTGCAAAATTCAAACGTATTGACCTTTTTTTGTTATATTGATAAAAATATTAACAGGGACCTGAAGCCACTGTTCGTTTTGTATTAATTATATACAGACGCTCATTTTATGCTATTATTTCTGTAAACTTGCGCAACTGGGCTACGCAGTTACTGAAACCATTTAAATGTAGCGTTGGCACCAGCGGCGTAGAGTTCCTAACGAACGTTCGAGATTTAATCTTTTAATGTTTGTATTAAAGGGTCCTTTGTTGTCTCCATTCTGTACTGTGTCTTAGTAATTCCATTATATGTGTGTTAAATTCCGCATGTCTTTTATTACTGTGTTCTGAATATTTATGTAAGGATTTTGCAAGCTTTAAGATACAGGTAAAGGCACAAGAAAGGTGAGTCCGATTCCCGTAGCTGTTGGTCCTTGGCCTTTCACAAGAACCTTGTAACCAGCTGGATTTGAAAGGTGGCGCCCACTTATTTCGACGCATCCTGTACACAACTTGAAGCATTTTATCTATAAGCAATTTTACGAACTCCCCCTACTCCTTTGAGCTAAGCCGTAGCCCTTTTTGTTACGAATCGTCGAAAGAGCTCGATTGGCCCGTAACAAATTTGGCGCCGCAACGTGAGCCCTTTTTGGACCGTAACAGCTAATCAGGTAGAAGTATCGCAGTTTGTAGTCTGGCAAACTGTAAAAGAACAAAAGGATTACATCCATTTCATATTCAGAAAGTCCAGACTCTGAAACCAGGAGATCTACCTCGTCGTGTTCATTTTTGCGAATGGTTTCAACATAATCAAGGCGAAAATCCAAATTTTATGGCCAATATCTTAGCTACTAATGAGGCTGGTTTCTCGTGAAATGGGGTTCATGACGCTCATAACATGCACATTTGAAGTTATGGAAATCCTAATGAAATTCGAGAATGTCACTTCTAGTAATCATTTTCTATCAGTGACTGGATAGGAATCGTTGGAAATCATCTTATTGGTCCCTACGTGTTGCCCAGACAGTTAAACGGTAATGGTTATCTCGCCGGCCTAGGTGGTCTAGTGGTTAGCGCATTTGCCTTTAGATCCGAGCGACGCGGGATCGAACCTGGCCAAGGTCGCCGAGATTTTTCTAGCGAGGAAAAATCTGAAAATGCGCCTTCTGTCGGATAGAAAGTAAAACCGTAGGTCCCGTGCCACTGCGATGTGCGACACGTTAAAAATCACTACTGGAGTTGGAATTACCCCGGATAGACAAAATTCTTAGTGAGAGTGTACAATAAGCCAATGATGGCTGCAGTGCTTAGAGATGCTTGGAAAAAAGATCTCGCTCTTTCAAATCAGCATCAACATCAATGGTTATCTCGATTTTTTGAAAATGTTCTACCAGAGTTGCTAGAGGAGGATCCGCTACATACGCAGCAGAACATGTTTTATCTCCATCAGCTGGTCAGCATTTTGAGCATCTCCTTTCGCGCCTTGGCTTTAGTTGTAATTTATTTTACGATTTAGTTTTTGACAATCACAAATAAAATATTACGTCCGTAGTTCATCTTTTCGTGCTTTTAATTCAAATTTAATTCATTAATTCATAAATTCATAAAGGGCAGAGCGCTTCTACTTTTTAAACTCTGGTACCTTCTTAGTCTCCGTTCAAAATCCTCTTATAATTCAAAAGCTGCGTGCTCAATTTGAAAAATTTCAGCGGCTTTCAAACAAGGTAATTTAATTGTGTTTCTCAAAAACTATAAACATTTTTATAAGGCAATTTTGCATATTCTTTTAATGTGAACAATCCCTGCTTAAAATATTTGCATAACTATTAAAGTCGCCCTGTACTTCTTTTTGATAAAATACATAAATAGCAATTCACTCAAAATCAAACTCAGTTATGTTATTCCTAAATTTTTCACTATTCGCAGTAGCTAAATACACAGTAAAAAATTATTATATACCTTTCGGTGTCCACAGCTGTATCTTTATGTCATTTAATAGCAAGAGATAACATGACAGCTGTTTCTGTTTCATGTGTGCCGATTAATAAAATTAGTAGATGCAGTCTGTACTATTTGCAATTCATTGCACTGACCTAAAATGACACAAATATTAATCAACCTAAATTATCTGCTAGTTTTTCATAAATTGATTGAGGTATAATATTAGTTCCACATCACAAGGCTACAAACTTACAAGAAAGCAGTTCCCATGTTTGTGCTAATTTTTTTAACATAATAAGTATTTGATTTTGAAAAATTAATATTAAATATGTAATTTTGTTTTGGTATTATTGTCTACAATATATGTTCTATACGCATTAATCAGGTAGGGTGGAAGAAAATATACGTACATGTTTAGTGAACAGTATTAAAATAAACAGAATGTGCAAATAAATATGTTTATTATGAGTAGGATACAAATGTTATATACTTAGATTTGAGACTTTTACACAAAACAAATTGTTGTAAATATTGACTTAATTATTTTAAAGCAAAGTAAGAAGTAAACTAGTAAATAAATAATTCGTTTCAAATTAAAAATTGCATCTAATTCATGATTTCTCTTTTATAAATATTGGAAACTATTTTCTATAACCTTCAACAAAAAGCTTTAAAGATTGGTCAATTCAGTGGATACACATGACTTTGACAATTACTACCGGAACAAATTGTTGTTTTTAATTGTTACGAATCATTCAATAATTGAATGACTCGTAACAATTGAAAACAACAATTTGTGTACAGTATCACAATTCTGTTAACCAATGTAAACTGTTGTATATGTTGTTAATATTTTATTGTAATTTACAATGTTCGGATTTGAGACATGAGATTTTCACATGCAAAATTATGTGTAACAACAATTTTACAACAACTGTTTTAAGACTGTATTTCTAGGTATTAAGAAAATTTGAATTGCTGATTAAACTAAAAAGTGGTAATATGTTTTAAAGTCTACTTTAAATATGTGTTTTTATATTTTTGTGACAATTCATAATGTTGCTAACTAATAATGGTATTTTGTGGTGGAATTAACATGTAACAATGTACAGTATCACAATATTCTGTTAAACAGTGTAAACTGTTGTATATGTTGTTAATTTCCCAATCCGACTTGCAACCGTGGGATCTTAATGCTAAAAACCTTCTCTGCAATTTCTGTCGTTCGGATTCGACGTTAAACTGTAGTTCCCCCTTGTTTCTACCTTACCTCTGAGGAGAAACACGCGGCAGAGAAGAGGCCGATCCCCAGCAGTGGAACGAAAAGGCTGTCAATTATATCAGTTTAGTTATGAACACCTTCTGCTTGTGAACTTGTTAATTCTTTAGTACTTTATGGTATCCATGTTTGATGATCATATTCGGTTCTCATTTCGACAACAAATTTTTCAATTTCTCCAAATGTCAGATGGTCTAATAAAAATATTCTCTACTTTCTCTGTCTGCTCTTTTTCTTGTGTTTCTTTATTTTCTTTAATTATGTTTCCACTAAATTAGTATTTGTTAATGTAACCCAACTTTTTCTTGTTTATGCATGTGGCCCCATAATTTGCCAGGCTGAACTAGACTCCCTTAAAAATGAAAATGGTGCACTTAAAAGTAGGAACCGTGAGTTGAGGCTGCAACTTTCCACAACTCTTAATGAAAAAGCAGCACTGTTTGAGCGTGTTATGCTCATGCAAGCAGCAGATGAGCATATGAACAAAGAAACATGCGCACTTAAACACGAATGCAATGTTACCATCAACAACCTCAGCATGAGTATAGAACAGAACAATGCAGAAGCTGTTAAGGACCACATTACCAAATTTCAGACCATGCTAAATGCAGAGCAAAGGCGAAAACGGGTGCAAGATTTAGAAAAGCAAATACAGGAATTGCATAAAGACGTTTGTATTTTGTTAATTATTAGTCTCGTCAGATGTTTTGGGTATTATAAAAATAATAGCAATAAAAATTTTAACTATTTTTTCATCTAAAATATTTATATTATATATATTTTTTTATTATGAAAGTAGTAATATCACTACTTTTTAGTTTAATCAACAATTAAAATTTTCTTAATACAGTCTTAAAACAGTTGACAAAATTAACATATACATTCACGCAAGTTCTATGTGTAAAACTTATATATAACAGAAACTGCAGTGCAAGAACAAGGATGTGCTTACTTCCTAACGAAAACCGCTCACGGTTTTCTGCCGCGTGGCTAAGTGGAACATTAAGGTCATCATCTTGTAGCGGTCTGCAAAAATTACACAATGAATAATTCATTTACAAAGAACAGAAAAGGAAACGATTTTACGATCGGTTCAAAATAAACAACGCTGTAAACCTCATCAGAAACATTCAGTTTTGATGACAATTTTTATTGCCTACAGCTAACTACTGCATATTTTTATTTTATTTCTAAATTAAATTGTAGCACAGTAATACCTCAGTTAACAAATCCCCATAGAAGAAAATCTCATTATAATGTAAAAATATGCCATGGTGCTCGCACAGATTGTGTGTAAGTGTTTTACAGTAATTATCTTCAAATAAAAGTTTTCCACAAAAATTCTCTAATGTGTTCCTTATGAAAAGATGGAACTGAAATTTCTTTTATTAAAGTAGAATACAAGTTGTAATGTACGAATATCATTAATTGATGTATTACTGTATATGAAAAATTGCTTAAATTCAAAAGTGAATTGCTCAAGCACCAAATGCAGAATCGTGCAAACCTGTATTTCCAACAATAATTCAGAAATGATTAACTGGATTAATCCAAACTTTACGTTTCATTCTTAACAGGGTACATTTTCGTTTATTCGTTGTAAAATTGCTATGAAAGAACATTAGTTTTGTGGTTAATGTAATGGGTGCAAAATTGGAAACGTACCAATCGAATCCCAAAAACCAATGCAATACAACTACAACTAGAAAAATGCTAATTTATGAGGCGAATTTATAAATTCTATAATTAATATAAAATAATAAATGAAGAATAAACTACTTTATTAATGCAAAAATCGGAAATTGTCGTCTCTATCAAAATCAACTTTCTTTTGTTCATGTATATACAGGGCTAGTACGAAACAACACAAAATTCTGAACAGAATTTTGTACAATGTTTTTACAAAAGTCTGTATCGTATCTTACAGAACTCAGTGTGCAAAATTTTGTGCCAAAATTCTGTATTCATGCTCTAAAATCTGCCGAATTTTGTTAAGAATCGGCATCATATGAATAAGCAGGCAAGCTGTTTTTAGTGTTTTCAATGATCACAGAAGGCAGAAAGGTAAATGTTGTACCACGTATTTACGCCGCGCCAAACATGCCCTGCCCACAGGTAATGTAACATATAAACACAAAAAAAACGTATCCAAGAACAGAAAAATAATACAATACAAGACGGCAACAAATTAACAGGATTCATAGTTATATAAAATAAGAATGAACAATTATTATGAAACTTTGATAGAATTCTGCATTATCCAGTTTTCTCATAGATGGCAACATTGTTTTGACGTATTTGCGCATGTTCACAGACAATTTCTCACAAAATTCATACATGCTTTGCAGAATTTTGTACAATATATATATATATATATATATATATATATATATATTGTCATAAACGTACAGGCCAAAGAAGTGGCTCCACGTTTACAGTGTCATTTTCTGACAAAGTTGATAAAAGGTCCACATTGGGACTGACATTACTAAATTAATTTTAAAATTTGACATTGACAGAAATATATTATTTTGACAAATAATTTAATTACTCAGAATTTTGAAAAAAGAAAGAAATCAAAGATTATAATACTTTGTATAATCTGCCCAAAACTAAACGCTAGCTATAATTTTAGCCGAAGAGCTTAGAGACTGATCTCTTTTTAGTCGGTTCACTTTTAAAATAAAAAAAAAACTTTATGATTCGTATTAGAAAACATACAATATGTGCAAAACTAGCTCAAACAAGGATTACTACACTGTACACAATTCCTTCGCCCTGCTATTACTGACCTAACTATTTCCAAAATAACAATAAATACAAACGGTACCTTCTGCAGCTTTTCAGATGTTCTCTGCTCTTCGTACTCCAATTTCTTCTTCAAATTTTATAACAGGATACTCCAGATAATTTTGTAGATTAAAAGACAATTTCATTTCAAAGAGGTTTACTTGTCATGTAGTTATTCTAATGATATAATTCTTCTAATTACTTTAAATTCTAAAAGTATTTTTTTATCCAGATTTTTCAAAAATTCAACTCCTTCAATTTTTTTTATCAATATCAATAAACTAAAAAACAACAGCTCCAATTACCAAGGGTAATTGTCACACCAGGATACTAGTTTTTAAAATAAAATACATTATAACTTTGCCAAATATAAACACATTTTGGTATTAATATAATTATTAAATATGCACGACGAAAAACCAAATAAAATCCAAGTCAGCCGAATAAGTTCTCAAGTAATGAAACACTTCAACCCCGCATGTCCCAACACAAGTCCCCACACTATTTCTTTTCACTTTAGAACTCCCATCATAGTACTCCAAATCATGTTCCAACACAAGTTCCCACACTATTTCTTTTCACTTTAGAACTCCCATCATAGTACTCCAAATCTCCAACTAAGTATTAACTTTTTGCATTCCATTCGAATCCTTGTATATTTTATTAATTGTTATTGTTAAATAGGTTCAAGCTTGACTTGCAATCGGCTTAAATATACGACCAGCATAATAATACGTGTGTAATCCAGCAAGACACATATTGCTTAACAAAAAAAAAATTACCGAATCTCAAATTATTGGTAAGACGTACGTACCCTTCGACTAAATTAAAAGAACTGCAATCTAGGTTACCATGACAATATATATATATATATATATATATATATATATATATATATATATATATATATATATTGCTGTGATATTATAATGGGGGGCTTAAATACTAATTGGGCAAAAATGCCATCTACAGGTTTTATTATGATTTGTTGTGTAAATTAGTAATATTTTAAAAATAGGTTTTGACAGCATGACAGTTTTCCCGTCTGTCATAATCTTTGTATTTTCATTGGTAGTTATGGTAAATTAAGAACGAGGAAGTTTGGGTTTTTTTTTGTTTGGGTTTTGGGGATTTGTTTTCGGTTTTTATTTGGATGTCATAAAAAATGTAATATTTAAAAAGGAGAAGACAGCATCATTAAACGAAATGTGGTTTTAATCGTCGTAAGTAAAGAATGGTAAAGTACGATGTGTCGGGAGGAGCCGGGAGTTCACGGAGAGCTGTACCAACCAGATGGAGGTGTATGCAGCATGGGTACCAGATCAATAGCCGTATAGGAGCTTTTTAGCGTGCCAAACTGCAGTGTAAAGGTTGGTGCTGATAAAAAATAAATTAGTTACGGTGACATTAAAGAAATGTGACGGTTCTACGAATGTGCATGTGTTATTAATTTTTTGTTGAATGTTTTCAATTTTTTTGTACGAGATGAAGCCACGAGTAATTCCATGAGATAACAGTTTTATGTTTGAGCTAGTTGGCATAAGTTATTTTTTTACCATGACTTTGATTACACAGCAACTTTTTGTGGCTACCAACGTGGGGCGATAATTATAATTATTTCAGGGATAAAATACATAACAATATATATATATATATATATATATATATAT
>JABXWE010021434.1:0-10319 GCA_014611495.1 Limonius californicus | reverse complement strand
CTTTTATTATTATTAATATATAAAGTATGAATTTCAACGAAGTAAGGCAGCAAACAATTAACAGGTTAAAAAGAACCCTAACAGTCAAGGTGTTTAATATTTGCTTTAAATTTTTTTGATTCATTTTGACGAAATTAGTGTGTAATCAATAATACTGATTAAATTTGTTTTATGTTGTTTCAGGGGCGTTCTTAGTTCCTTACTTATTAATGTTGGTTTTTGGAGCATTGCCACTATTTTATATGGAATTAGTATTAGGGCAGTTTAATCGTTTGGGTCCAGTGAGTGTATGGAAGATATGCCCGTTATTTAAAGGTAAATTTATTATATTGTTATTATTGTTAATAAAATCTACGTCGCCTGAACGTGGTTATATTTATTGTACACAATTACTTTTAAAACCTTTTAAACTAGAAATAAATAGATCTTCAATACATTTAATTTTTATGTTTCAGGGGTAGGATTTTGTGCCGTCCTAGTCGCATTCTTTGTTTCCTTTTACTACAACGTAATAATAGGTAAGAAATGTTATTACTATGTGTTGCTACAGCATGCAAAACGTAATCTTTAATAAGTAACTGTACGACAAAATGTAAATATTTCTTGTCTCTTTATTGTTCAGTTATAAATATAACAAAATCTAATTGAAGGTTGATGATTCTGCTGTGAGTCGCGCTTATATTCTATCTACTGAACCAGATGACTTAATTTTTTAATTTTCCAAAAATTATATCAATTTTGTAGGTCTAAAATTAGTAGTGTTGTTTTGTATTTGTAACCAGCGTTATTATTTCATTTACTACACGATTTAGTACTGTTTCCGAACAAGTTGTAATTTTAAATTCATGCTGATCTACTATATCTCAGGAAATCATACGATTTTTTTAATGATTCGTACTCATTTCGGTGTACATTCTTACCTAATTTTGATTATCTGACCTCATACCAGCGGGAACACGAGCTTTTGTTTGATAATTAATTGCCGAATTGGTTATAGAATAATCCAGATAGGCGTCATAAAGTTAATTTTCAAATTTGTGTATAAACTGCATCTGCCTGATAATTACAAATTTACGATGCCGTAAGTTACTGTTTTGTAGAAAATGAGCTAGATACTGTATGTCTTAATGTTTTGTTTAGTTAGATAGGGATTTTTTAAAAAGTATAGAAATCCTTTAGCACCAATAATTACCAACTACTAAACATCATCCGAGGTGATCGTGGGCTACGCGTTAGACTTCTACCCTGAAGGCTCTAGATTCAATTCACACTACCGAACATAGGATTTTTAACAGCCGTTCCCTTTTGCAAGGCAATAGCAAACCAGCGAGTTATTGTGTCTAGTAAATCTTCTCTTTAATAGAACCACTTCCTGTAGTACGGAAACCACGTTAAGCTGTAGGTCCTCTATATCTATGGTACTTTAAAAGAATAACATAACAAATTTATAATGTTCGGCTCCTAATGAACAATGTCGTGCAATTCGTCGCACCCTATGTAAAAAAAGAAGTCCCCCAATGTACAAGATGTCAAAGGTATGGGCATACGAAAAATTTCTGCCACCAAAATCCGCGCTGCGTAAAATGTGCCGGAAATCATCTAACCGCAAACTGCCTTAGAAAAGTGAAAGATAGAGATGTCAAATGTGTAAACTGCATGGAAAACCACCCGGCAAATTACAGGGGTTGTGTCGTCCATAAGCAGCTGAAGCAACAGACATTTCCTGCACTACGTCAAAGAAATAATGCTCCAATAACTAGAACGGTTCAGACAGGGATTTCATATACCCAGATGGCTAGGCAAAAATCACAACAAACTCAATTTATCAACAACACAAACCAACCAATTCAACCAGCAACACCACAGCAGATTAATGACATGTCGGAATTAAAAAACATGATGAAGCTCCTCATGGAACAAATGGGTTCAATGTTAAACCTTATAACTACCCTGCTCCAGAAATAATACAATGGCTCAATTATATAAAATTGCAACCTGGAACGCCAATGGTTTATGCCAACACACACAAGAAATCAAATACTTCCTACAAATTCACGATATAGATATAATGCTAATTTCAGAATCGCGCTTTACCAATAGAAGTCATGTAAACATCCCTAAATATAACATCACCCAGATGGGAGTGGCCATGGAGGGACAGCAATAATTATAAGGAACAACATTAAACATCATGCACTAGAGAGATATGAACACGACTACTTGCAAGCTGCTAGTATTGCGATAGAAGACTACAGTGGGAACCTAACTATCTCAGCAATCTACTGTCCCCCTAAGCATAATAACAAAAAAGAGCATTATGAGCACTTTTTCAACACTCTGGGCAGCAGATTTATCGCCGGAGGTGATTACAACGCCAAGCATCCCGAGTGGGGGTCAAGATTAGCAACGACTAAGGGTAGGGAACTAATAAAAGCTATGAAAGCAAATAACCTAAAACAGTTATCTGCTGGTCAACCTACATACTGGCCAAGCGACCCAAGAAAGATCCCAGATACAATAGACTTTTATATCACAAAAGGCATAAATAACAAACAAGTCAAAACTGAATCAAGTTTGGATTTATCTTCAGATCATACACCTGCAATAATTACTATATACTCAAAAATCCCAGAGAAATCAAAACAACCTACACTCTACTCCAAAAAAACAGACTGGAAGTAACATAGAGCTACACTAGATGATATAATTGTAACAAACATATCACTTAAAACGGAGCAGGAACTGAACAGAGCTGTTGATAATTTAACAAAGGCTATCCAGAACGCTGCATGGCAAGCCACCGTTGATTCGACCAACACAAAAATAAAGGAAGAACCCCCAATAATAGTTAAACAAAAAATAGCCGAAAAGCGTAAAAGCAGAAAGTTGTGGCAAACTACAAAATCAGAGGAACACAAAAGGAAATTTAACAAAGCTACTAGAGAATTAAAACAGCTGCTTCTTAATCTACAAAAACAAGGAATCCAACAATACTTGGAGAACCTGGCGCCCACAGAGGCCAGCGATTATTCTCTGTGGAAAGCTGTAAACAAGTTAAATAGACCACTACAGACAATGCCACCTGTAAGAGATGAAAATAACAAATGGACGCGGAACGACAAAGAAAAAGCTGATGTTTTTGCAAATCACCTTAAGAAGGTATTCCAACCCTTCCCAACAACCTCCACTCCAGAAGAAGATGGAGAAATCCAAAACTATCTTGATGCACCTCTCCAACTCTCACTTCCTATCAAAAAATTTAGAGCAAGTGAGGTAAGATCAGTCATCAGTAAAGAGATCAACAGCAGAAAAGCCCCTGGGTTTGACTTGGTAACTGGGAAAGTTTTACAAGAAACATCCAAAAAATGCCTAAAAGCCATTACACAGATTTTTAATGCCATCCTCAGACTGAGCTATTTCCCAAACCAATGGAAAGTAGCCCAGATCATAATGGTCCCAAAGCCAGGAAAAGTCGCACACTTGCCATCATCATATAGGCCCATTAGCCTGCTACCAGCTTTGTCGAATGTATTCGAGAAATTATTCCTCAAGCGCCTGAAGCCAATATTGGAAGAAAAAAATTTAATCCCCAACCATCAGTTCGGATTCAGGAACCTACATACCACAATCGAACAGGTCCACAGAATTGTAAAGAAATATAAAAAACACCGACCTGGAAGGGAAAAGATATTGTTCGGCCGTCTTCTTAGATGTGAGCCAAGCGTTCGACAAGGTCTGGCACGGCGGCTTACTCTTTAAACTAAAAAAAACACTTGCCTCACAACTTCTACCAGATCCTCAAGTCATACCTCTCTAATCGTTACTTCCTGGTAAAACATCAAGAAGAGTATACAGATCTACATCCCATAAAATCAGGAGTCCCACAGGGTAGCGTTCTGGGTCCCGTACTGTATCTAATATTTACGGCTGACCTTCCTACTACAAGACTTACAACAACGGCCACATTTGCGGATGATACCGCAATACTTGCTTCACATGTCTACCCCGCTGCAGCATCTAGAAACCTACAAATTAACCTAAACAAAATCCATGATTGGCTCAGGAAGTGGAGGATAAAGGTAAACGAGGCCAAATCAAACCATATCACATTTACCTTGAGAAAAGAGACATGGCCGCCAGTTACCTTAAACGGACAACCAATACCGCAGACCGATGATGTGAAATATCTCGGTATACATCTAGACAAAAGATTAACATGGAGAAAGCACATCTTTACTAAGAGGCAGCAACTAGGGTTGAAGCTTAACGAATTGTATTGGTTGATGGGAAGGAAATCCCAACTCTCAATGGGACACAAAATCCTAATTTATAAGTCGATACTCAAGCCGGTTTGGACTTATGGGTTCCAACTCTGGGGATCTGCGGCGAACTCAAACCTCGAAATTCTGCAAAGGTTCCAGAACAAGGTGTTAAGAATTATAGCCGGTGCTCCATATTATGTGCCAAACTATGTCATACATAGAGACCTCCAAATTCCTACCATCCAAGAAGAAATCAAAAGTGTGAGTGTAATATATCGTGCCAGTTTAACAAACCATTCTAATATTCTAGCCACACAACTATTAGTGGATATGGGTGTCAGACGAAGGTTAAAGCGTTTCAAGCCCTCAGACTTAATGACCAGATTTGACTAGTGTTGTGTTTGCAATTTATCACTGTTAGTCTCAACAAATAAGCATGTAGTTATGTTAGTTTTAGTAAAGAAGGTGTTTCACTGGAAACATCTTCACATGTCATTATAGTAAGCAGTCATACCAATTACTTATTGTCTAACTAGACAGATTGTAAGATAATAAAGTTATTAAAAAAAAAGTATTGGACGGAATTGCTGACCATATGTTACATTTATGAAAGTAACTTCTGTGCTTTTCGAATGCATCTATTGATAATAAAAATCGCATTAACGAAGTCAATGTAATTGTTAATCGCTTGCAAAATAATTAAGAAAAATACACGTTATTTTAAAGACCAAACTATATATGTACGACGTAGTCCTTAACACATGATTTTTATTTAACGCATTTCTTGTAAGAAGAGAATAAAGTGAAAGTAGTATATTGAAATTGTTATGGTAATATTGATTGAATTTACAGCGTGGTTTAATGGATACATATACCACAACAATTAATTGCGAACAATAAAAACAGATCGAAATACAATAATAATAAACGGAAAGAAGATATACAATAAACTTTGAGAGCATGAAATAATTTATGGTAATGTGATGATCATAAATAAAACGTTAGTATTTTAATAAATGGTAGAGAGTGGTAGTGCAAATCGCATGCGCCAGCGCTCTACATTTAGTGAGATTAGATAGTGTTAAACATAACTAAACCAAAGGAAAGTGTACAAAGAACAAACGAAGGAGGTTAGAAAATACCCAATGCCAATAGAAAGAAGTTACCACAAGAATAAAAGCGACGGTTCCGAGTTTTGACTTTCTTTCAGACTTAAAGTATAAGTAAATGAGCGGAGAAGATAATCGAAAACAACAGAAAAACAGTCTAGGCTCCCTTCAAGAGTAGATATTTTAAGGGGGAGAGAGGGAATAACGATAAAGAGACTGACCTGAAAATAGACCCAAAGGTCTTTAAACGAAGTATAGTAACCCAAAGATCCCCTACAGTTAAAGTAAATACAAACACCACTACTAATAAGACCAACAAGGAATACATGGAGAAATTATATAAAATGTTAGAAGAAATGGAGAAGGAGAAAAAAAAATAAAGACAGAAATTCAAAACGTAAGAGGTGAGATACGAACAACTAACGATACGATTAAGAAATATGGAGAGAAAATACGAACAATCAAGGAAGATCTAATTAAGAAAGAAATAGAATGGAAAAAAGAAAAGATGGAAATATCAAAGAAGTACAGGATCTCAAGACCAAGATAGAAAAGCACGAGAAAGATAAGAAGAGAATTAATATAATTATAAAAGGATGGGAACTACAAAACGCTAGAATGGCCGAAATAGAAATAGAAACTTTTATATAGAACAATTTACAAGTATTTACAAACAGGAAGAGAGGAAAATAACAATGGCAGAAATAACTTCATATACGGAGAAAATGACGATTATGAAGAATAAGGTTAGACTAAGAAGAAAAAATATCTATATAGAATATGATCCAATCAAAAAAGAACAGCAGATCCAGACAGGTATAAAAAAAGTAGCAAGAGAGAAAAAGAAAAAGGAAAGAAAACACAAATAGATTACCGAATACTAAAAATAAACAACGTCCAATAAGAATGGGCGAATGAGGATGGGGGCAACCTAAAAAGGAAAGGACTAGCCAGCAAAAACTAATAACGATGCAAAAAGGTAGACCCAAAATAATGAAAACAGCAACGAAAACGGAAATGAATAGGAAAGAGAAAAGGAAGGGAAACACAAGTAAAAGTATAGACACAGTGAAGGAGACTCGAATACGTACTAAATGGAAAATAAGAACATGGAATCTAAAAGGAATCAACTACGAGGGAGCCTTAGAACATATAATACACCAATTAAGAAAATATAATGTGTGGCTACTAGCAGTACAGGAAACAAATATAAACAATGAAATAGACGAATATATATTCTTCAATGGAGGAGGAGCACAAAACAGCCTAGGAACAGAATTTTTCATATAGAAAACAAGAGCAGCGAGCCTAGTAGATTAAAAAAAAAATGAACATATAAGCTATTTGAGAATAAGAGGATCCCAAAGAAAACTAAGTATAATAAACGTACATGCGCTTACAGAAGCTGCAGAAGAAGAGGTAAAGCATAAGTTCTATGAGGAGGTAGAAGAACTATATGAGAATGTACCTAAATTTGATATAAAAATAGTAATAGGAGATTGTAACGCAAAAGTATGGCAGGAAAAGAGAAACATGCCAATAGTGGGAAAATATAGTACACACAAGAAAACAAATAAATTGGACGGAGATTAATTAATTTTGGAATGGAGAAACAGCTACACTTAAAAACTACCTTTTTAAAACACCGTAAATTCATAAAGAAATATGGAAAAGCCATGATGGGAGAACAAAGCATCAAATACATCATTTCCTAATCGCAATGAAACATAGTGAATGTAAGGAAAGTGGAGGAGCAGAAATAAATATTTTGATCATTATCTAGTGTGGGCAAAAGTAAACCAAGAGATACCCTAGAAAAAGAAAATAAGAAGGAAACAGCAAAATAAATCGGATACGAGAAGTAGAAAAAATACTCAAGATAAAAAGCAAGAGGAAACGGAAGATGAATGGAAGAAACTAAAAGGAGCATTAGAACGAGTTGAAAAAAGTGCTACCAAATAAAGAAAGATAAGAAGAATATATGGTTCGATGAACAATGTATATGAATAGCAGAACCGCTGAATAAAGTAAAAATGAAAATACTAAGCAAAAAAACGAAACAAAGTGAAGACCAATTTAAAGACAAAAGGAGGGTGGCGAAGAAAGTATATAGAAAAAAAAAACGAAAGAGGCAAGAAGATGTGGTAACTGAAATAGCAGAAAACTACAACAGACAAGACGTAAGAACTTCCTATAAAAAAGATGAATAGCAAGGAAAAGTCGCCAACTGAAAGTCAATCTGTACCGAGACTAAAACGAAGAAATAATTGGCGGTAAAGAAGAAAACTCCGAAGATGGAAAGAACACTTCCAAAAGATTATGGAGATTAGATAAGAACATGATAGGGAAATTAAAGAAGGAAAAGGGGTGAACAAAGTGAAGGAGAAATACCTACACCGGAAGAATTTGATAACCTGATCTGTGAAGTATGGGTAAAGAAAATAATGTCAAGTGAATGGAGAGAGGCGGTAATCAACCCTATATATATATATAAAGAAGGGGATACGCGCGGCTGCAACGATTATCGACCAATATCAATTCTAATCGTAGTGTATAAGATCCTGGCTTCAATACTAAATAATAGATTAAACGAAATAACAGAAAAAGAAATTGGAGAATACCAATGTGGGTTCAGAAAGAACCGATCTGTAACGGATCAGCTGTTCGCGATCAGACAATTACAGGAAAAAACAGGAAGGAAACGAATAACACTGCACATTCCTATTATTGGCTATAAACAGGCTTATGATAGTTTAAAAAGGAATGGACTATTTACTAGTGGTAAGAAGTAAAAGAATCTCGCGAGTAGTGAAAATCAGAATATATAAGACAATAATACGACCGATAACGATATACAGGTAGGAAATGTGAAACTTAAATCAACAATACGCAAATAAACTTCTAATTTGGGAACGGAAAATATTAAGACCGATTTTCGGAGGAATCAAAGAAGGAGAAGAATGGCGGAGAAGAACAAATGAAGAGATGTATGAACAGTATAAAGACCCGCCAATATCAAATATAGTAAAGCAAACAAGACTGCGATGGCTGGGCCATTTAGGAAAAATTAAGGAACGCAGAATCCCCAGAATGATTTCCAAAGAAGAGGCGGAATGAAGAAGCAGAAGAGGACGATCCCGGAGGGAGTGGTTACAAGACGTAAACGAAGATTTAAAAGAATTGAAAGCGAAGAACTGGGAAGAGCTAGCTATCCGAAGAACATAACGGACGAAGATTGTTAATAAATCCAAGGGCCTCAGAGGCCTCTCGTGCGAATATATTGCCATGATTTTTATATTAAAATAATGTAATTTATATTAACTAATTGTTAAATGTTGTTATCATGCTTAAAACTACAGTAAAATACCTTCGGAAGGACAGTTATATTTTAAAAAGGATATTTATTGGTACAAAAATCCATATTTTGACCTGAAATATAGTTTAGATAGATTAATAATGTTGTAAACTATGTTATTTAAGTAAAATTATAATTAAAATATAATTTATAAACCTGTTAGATTATAAAAAGTGTTTACGGTCCATCGTACGATACTTCGTATAGTGGGATTTGAACTCAAAGTGAACTTATACAGTGTATGGCCTGTCAATTTGGTGTGGCTTCTTCGCATTTACATTGTGGACGATAACGTGGGACTTTTTGGACGATACCAGAGCCCTAAAAATAAAAATTACAGTTGTATTAAGTTTGTCGATGAAAGTATAAAATGTTGTTTTAAAAAGGTTTACTGTTAGCCAAATTATTTAAATATTATATTGAAGAAGGTTGCTGATTAGTTTTCTTGTTAAATTGTGTTATTTATCTGTCTATAATTATGTTGTTTATTACTTTTGTGAAATTTGGGGTTTAAATTTAGAATTTGTTGATTTATTTTATGGATAATTGTTTTATAGACTGTAAATGTGTCAGAAAAGTGTTGTTACAATCTTAGGATTGTGTTTTGATTAATTTTATTGTGTTTTTAAGTTAATTTTGTGAATTTAACAATATTTTAAAGTGTAAAAATAATTGTCATGGATTTGAAATTTAAGGATATCAAAATTTAGAGAAAAATTCATAGATTATGATTATGGAATTAGTTTTTCAAAATATTTATTTATAAGGTCAATATTAATTATTTAAATTTTAGTAATTAGATTTTTCTAGAATATTCCATGAAATTTTTCAAATCCAGCATTCTGATTGGTTAATGTGAGCCTCGATACTGCATTTTTATCAAAAAAGTTGAATTAAGTTCCCAAATAGCCATTAAACAAGACGCACGTTAATTTAATCGGTGCGCATTATAATTCGTATCCATTCTAAAAATTAAAAGTTTGGTTATGTAAACATTTGTTTACCAAATTTCGAATTTATAAGTAAATATTAATTGTGAACAGAAGTTGTGTCTTCAATTAATTATAGTGTTTAATAATAATAAAATTTACCAGTTTATTAAATCCAAGTGTGTTTCCTTTATGGAGATTTGCTAAAAAAGAAAAGAACAATATTAAATCATTTAATAACTTATATGACCTAATAATTTCAATAATATTAAAAAGATTTAGAACTTCCTTACCTTAACAATGTCGAACATTTAAGTGAAACAATTATAGTGCTTCAGTGATTTTAATTCACAAAGTATTTGACTGACGAACTTTATGCATTCGTGGTTAAAAATGAAATGGACCTCGTCTAGACTACCTAACCATCAAGCAAGATAAAAACACGCAGATGTTGCAGATTTCACAAGAAGTGGTGACTACGATATGGACAAAGTGACTGGACACACAAGATCAGTTTTAGCTTAATTCGATGTTTAAGAAATAATGAATTTTATTTGCATTTATAATTAACTATATTACCGGTGAAGCCACGAAACGATTTTTCTTGAGATTATAAGAGTCTATGTAGATGCTACGATTAATAATATATATGATTTATGTTAAT
>JABXWE010021428.1:0-11656 GCA_014611495.1 Limonius californicus | reverse complement strand
CTCCAATGTCACATACGCTCATCCACGAAGAGGCCTTCCCCCTATCCGCCACCTGGGGACGCGCCCGGTAGGGAGGCCCCCCCCCCTTCCGGGATTAATCCTGATACAACAACGTTGTTCCTTCTCTTCTCTCTTTCTATTTGTTCTAGTCTTGCATTTGTATCTGGCAGCTCATTTCTAATCTGCTCATATTCCTTCTATATGGTGTTGTTCACTTTTCTTATTGCCTCATTTTCCACCTTTAGGTTCTTTCGTTCCTCGTTGTATACTTGTTGCTCTGCACGTATCTGATTTACCCCTAACGTTAAGTTTTGTAGTAAGCCTAATATTTTGTCCATTTTGCTCTCCTCTGTATGTTGGGACTTTCCTGGTGATTTGTGCGTCCTCTTATGTTCTGGGGACCTAATTGCTTGTCTACTTTTCTTTCTGGAATCACTATTACATTTGCCTCCTTATTTCTCCAGTAGGTTGTAGGACCAGGGCTGAATTAACTATCCCTTGATAATATTTGAATGTTCTTGTTCAATCAGCACATGATCAATCTGGTTAACTGTGTTGCCATTAGGTGCGGCTTCTCTTGTATTATGCTGTGATGAAATTGTACAAATATATATTAAATTCTTATACCACATGGGAGCTACAAAAATAACGTAACTCTTGTTATGTAGGAGCAAGGAAGCAGCATGGTCTACGTATGACAAAAATGATCCCAACATTGATTATGAAAAAACATTTCCAATTCAAGTAAACCCTGTGAAAAACCTAGAGATATGTGCTCCCTTTTCTGACTTTGAAATTGACGAGTGGGATCCCGACCAGGAAGCCCAACTGTAAGTTATCAATCAGGTTTGGTTATTTTGACCACTAATTTTAATTTCTTCCACCATTGAAGCTTGAAAGACGATACGCACAAGGCTGTAGAAGAACAAGTTGTTTATGATGCAGAAGGCATTCCTATACCCGAATTGGATGGTTCTATCCATGACCTATTTGCTAATGCAGGTAAAGATTCATAATGGAAACAAGCTTAAATTTTCTGTAATTGTGAATATTCAGATGCAGAAAACCATTATGCCAGTTCAGAGGAGGATGAAGGGCACGCATTGCCCCAAGATGCAGTTTTAACCAACAAAGTGGCCCACATAGTTGACTTCAGACCAGAGGAGAATGGTGTCTGCGCAGATGAGTATTCTTACTCTAGCGTAGTGAGCATCTTGAACAACAAGCTCATCACCCAAGTGTGGGCTGGGCCAAGCCATTGGAAACTCAAGCATGTTCGTCGAACAAGTATGGCTATGCTTATAATAATTTGATTAAATTTAAATTCTAATTGTTTTAGCAAGCAGATTCTCCGGGCAGCCGGAAAAGCTAACCACCAAGTCGGTGAAAAAGACCCGTATCCAACCTACCTTGATTGACTTTTACAATGAAGTTCCAAAGTTTGACAAGTCTAAACTTTATAAAGCTAGGAGGTATCGAATTGATGAATGCCCCATTAAGTAAGTGAAAAAAATCTTTAATCATATATTTATACGGATTTGTCTAATATAGAGCGGGTTTTCCAGAATGGTATGAGGTAGAAGGTTGATTATATGGGCCAAAATGTGTTACTTATGAATGTACTTTAAACCTATTTTTGTTTTTCCCTAAGCTTATTAGGTAGGAGTTAAAAACGGTATTTTTAAAGGCCAAACTCGAAAACAGACGAAAAGCAAGAGAATAAAAAAGAAACAGATCAAACGCAAGCAACACATCCAACTCCCCATCAAGTTGAAGTTCAAGAAGCAAAAAAGGAAAGAAGTAGGAAATAAGCTGTCAAAATAGAAAAAAGTATGGACCCAAACTACCTTTCCATTCAGGCAGAAACGGAAGTCGGTAATAGCAGGGCAACCCCAAGTGTATGCCCCAGCGAGGTTCTATGAAATGTTAGACGAAATAACAACACAACATACCAATAAAAAGCTCAAACTTATAGTAATGGGAACTTCAATGGCAAGATCGGCAAGTTAGAACCAGGAGAAGAACACATCAGAGCGCCATATGGACTAGGGGGAAGAAACAACGCAGGAGCGAATCTACCAGGCAGAGACTAACGATTACAAACACCTTCTTCAAGCGTAGAACAGGAAGAAGATGGATATGGCAGGCACCAAATGGTGCAAGAAACGAAATAGACTTCATAATAGAGAACAAAAGAGAATCCATTAGAAATAAGAAGTAATAAGCAAATTAGAATTTGACACAGATCATAGATTGGTAAGAACAACATTAAAAATACACAAAAGGAAAAAAATGTTTAAAAATAAGACAAAAACAGCAGTAACAGAAGATAGTATCAAAAACTTCAAGCAACACCTAAACAAAAATAAACCCAAGCAAGAAGAATTAAATGGAATGGAACTACAAAAAGCCTATGGCAAATTCGGAAGCAGCTTGCAACAATCCGCAAAATTGAACACAAAAATAAAAGAAAAGATCACAAACTAGACGAGAGAAATGATCAAGAAACGAGAAGAACTAAAACAAGTCAGAACAACCAGCATAAGGGCACAAATAGAATACTGTGAATTTCAACAAAATGATTAAAAGAACAATCAGAAACAATCAGTGGCGGCTTGTACTAAAGGGCACAAGGGCACGTGCCCACCCAACCACCATGATAAACACAGAAAGAAATTCGCATGTAATTCAGTGCATTATTTTAACGATGATATCAAATTTTCCTTCCACGCCACAAGCGCGGCTAACAGCCTCAAAACTATTTTCCGGGGAACGCTCTGATTTGTTCCCCATGCAGAGGTGATTCGGTTGGCTATCGGTTATCTTCGCTATACGCGATATACCAGGCGAATGGGGCACCGAGCACATTGTTCCCCGATTTGCAGTCAACGTTTGAATTTGGACTTTGGAGCGCTGTTTTCGCGCAATCGCGCGTTTGAATTCAAAGACGAAAGTGACGTTTTTTCAATGATGGCAGTTAATTGTGTGCAAAAAGATCGACTGAACGCATTGGCGGTCCTATCAATAGAAAAGAAGTTCGTCCAGTCTATCCCGGATTTTGACAACAAAGTCATAGACGTCTTTTCCAGCATGAAAAATAGGAGAATGGATTTTATGTACAAAAAAATAGGTTAGTTTTTCCTTGTGCCCACCCTCTTTCTTAACTCGCGAGCCGCCACTGAATTCAAACAATACTGAAAGACAGTGGTTCAACAAAGGAAATTGGGAAAGAACTATCCGTTGGAAAGAGCTGCTAAGAGATCTGAAGACCAACAAGAAGGAAGGATATAGAGAAAATAGTAGTGATTGTAACCGAATACTATAAAGAACTTTACAATAGCAATCATAACTCTGCAGAGAAGAAAAAAGAACAACAAAAACTGAACAGCAGCCAAATGTACACAGAAGATACCCCAATAATCCAGAGAACCGGGATCAATAGGACATCAAAAAAATGAGAAAACCCCGGGCGATCACAACATCACAGCAGAAATACTCAAATTTGGAACTGAGGAAATAATTAACCAACTAGAGTGGGTATTCAACAAAATTATGGAAATGGAAACTATTCCAAATCAATGGGCAAGAACAATAATTATCTTGCTACACAAGAAAGGCGACGTAGAAAAGATTAGCAAATATATGCAGACCCATAAGCCTTATTTCAAATATACAGTGCGGTCGTAAAATATCCTCCCCCTCCTTCTAACTTTTGAACGACTTGATATTTCTTCACAAAATTTTGTGTGCTTTAATGGGAGGCTAAATACTACTTTCTAGCCCGTATTTAAATTTTATACGCCTAGCCGCCATTTTGAACTATTTTTTTAAATGGCAATGGGGATCGAGTGACACCTCATTTGAAAGGTATTTTAATTCTGCATCCGATTCTTAAGTTTCATAAAAAGTATTCATTCAGAAAAACTGACAGATGATTGAAAATTAAATTAATTAATTAAAGCAAAAAAGGTATGCTTTCGAAATGTTCACCATTGAAGAATGAAGAAGAAAAAGGATTCTATAACACAACAAAACTTAGTTTATACAACAAAAACTGAATAGTAATAATATTTTAATAAATATTCAAAGTGTGCTCCTTCGGAGTTCGTGCCCAGTGCCCGTAGAGCACAGATGTGCTTGCATTTCGTTCCTCGATTGTGGTAAATTCTGAGAAATATTTACGGCAGTTCGGACGGAAAAAAAACAAAACAGTTAATGGGATCAGATCCGGTCAGATTAGATTAGACGGAATACGTAATTGCAAATAATTGCATAAGTCCATTCAGTTAGGTTTAAATCATAAGGGTTCAAATTACATTCATTAAATTAATTAAATTAAATTAATTACGGGATTTTATTTTATTTATTTAATGCACAGTTGTAGCAAGTTGGTTAGTTCAAATAACGAATAGCAGTTGCATTTAAGATCATTTAGGGGCGATTTACGGTAAAATTCCTCATTCAGTGCGTGGTTTTAAAAACGGTCGGAAGTGCGGGGTAAAAGTGGTCGGTCAACGAGAATCCAAGCATCCTAGAGATAAAAATAGCTCAAGCAGCCCTAAATTTGAATAGGTTAGCTAGGCGGGTGGTTCACACTTAGTAGACGCATTTAAATAGCGTAGCTTTTAGTTAGCCAATTCGTTCTTTTTAATGCCAGGAAATTCTAAGAGGTTCAGGGCTCGAGTAAGCCGCTGTTAGAAGTTTTGAACAGGGTAACCTGGCAAAAGTTCTTCAGCATTTATGTAACTATTTAAAAATATCAAATATCAAATAAACCAAATTTTTTACCTTAATTCAATTCCATAATAAAAAAAAAAACATTAGTAATCTGTCTTTTCATATTACCTTTCAGTTTACAAAATTGATTGGCTTAATTGGTCGTCGTGATAACGCGTATGAAGGTATAAACTATCAATCAGTTATAATAAAATAATTACCAATGTCGTTAATATTTAATAACTTATATTATAACACGGAAAACCATATAACGGCATTTACAATCAGGTTAATCTTACAATGTCAGCTAGTGTAGCGGTTTACTCTCAACGGCTGGACCTGGAAGCTAGGGTTGACGTCGAGCTCGGGAATGGGAGCGCTCGAAAAACGTTTCGGGAAGAACTGCTCAGCGAGGAAACTTTCGGGGCAAACAATTAAATGCAAATGCGAGGGGGTACGAACCGAGGGAGGAAGGTCGGAGGAAAACCACCGCCTCTACCAGGCGCTCTATCCAAGGCAAAGAACAGCGATCAACACAGAAAACAACAAAACTGTGGGAGAAGCAGTCAAAGATAAGTGGGGAGGGCCTAAGTGGCCTTTGGTAGTCTTTTGTAGGCGTTGGTAGCATTGGTAGCCTCTTTATTCCCCGTAATACCGCTTAACTCAATTTAAATTAATCTCCGTTAATTAACTAATAAATTAGTATTATTTTGATTAGCGAAAAAAAAGAAAAGAAAAACGATTTGTAAACTTCAGTCTCATGTACTTTAACTTAACTTAATTACTTTAATTAACTTAATCTCAATCAATTTAATTTAATTCAATTTAGAGCGCAGATCCAGGATATTATTGGTACACAAATTTTAGGTATAGCCATTATGCAGGCATCCGCGTTGCTATGATTGGTATTAGATTGTTTATGTGATGGGAGGCGATTATGTATTTAATGTATTAAACGGCTCACTACATCACGAAGTAACCGCTGGGCACATATTCTAAGCGGACCGGCCGGCCATCCCCTACAGCAGAAGTATGCCATGCGGGCAGAGGAAATGACGATCGGAAGACCGTGCTACTCGAGGAGTACATTAATGGGGGAGGGGGGCATGAAAAGTGCCGGCATACCTAAGGAGACATAGGAGGACTGGGCACGAAGAAGGGAGGATATCCGAAGAGAGGTAGGAGGAGCGAGCGCACTGGCGGAAGAATCCGATCAAGAGTCCACTGAGGAGGGACAGGGGAGAGAGGAGGCGGGTGAGGAGGGGGGAGGGCAGAGGAGTGGGAACGAAGCAAGTACTAGTGGGAAAGAAAACAATGGATATTTAGCTGTCAACGGCAGAGGGGAAGGTTAGGGATACGAAGGAAGTACAATCCAGAATCGACTTTCCAACTAAGTGGTAACACAGTGGTAATCAGTGCGGTAAATATTAAGTAGTTAATTAGTCATTAGGACACTAAGATAGGAGCAATCTGTTACCTTAAAACAATGGACAGATGGGAGACACGAACACTGTGAAACTATGAAACTTTGATACCAGGGTTTATTGGGGTCAAATGAATAACAGCATAACGGATAGTGTGAAAAGTTGGGAGTAAATATTAAGTAGGTTATTAGTTATTAGGAAACTAAGAGATGTGCAATCAGTATCCCTAGAACAACACATAGATGTGAAATAAAAACAATATAAACATTCAGTAACCTTAGAAGAATACATAGAGATACAAATAAGAACAATGTGAACCTTTGATACCAAGGTTTATTAGGGTCAAATGCCTAATCGCATAGCGGACAGTTAAACTAAGTTTGGGAGCCAATATTAAGTAGGAAATTCGTTATTAGGAAACTAAGAGATGTGCAATCAGTAACCTTACAACACTAGATAGCAAGGAAATAAGAACAATGTGAAACTTTGATACCAAGGTTTATTAAGGTCAAATGCCTAATCGCATAACGGCCAGTTTAACTAAGTTTGGGAGTAAATATTAAGCAGGATATTTGCTATTAGGAAACTAAGAGATGTGCAATCAGTAACCTTAGAACAATAGATAGATGTGAAATAAGAACACTGTGAAACTTTGATACCAAAGTTTATTAGGGTCAAATGCATAATCGCATAACGGTCTCGGCTACGTATTCAACAACCCCATTGATGCGTAGTTTACTAGTTACCCGGTGTTGCAGCAGCGGTGTCTTGCGGTATGCATTGCAGACATGCTAACGTTGTGCAATGCCCCACCCGATCCCACCCTATCCATTAAATCCCTTCCCACTTACTGGCATGGGGTGGGCCTGGCGTAATCCAGGATTGACCCTCGAGCCGGCTTCATGTCAGATGATGATGATCATGATGATGAATAAATATTTAAAGTGTGCTCCTTCAACTTCTTGGCACTACAAAAACCCATTTAATATCTCTTCCCGTACTTTCTGGAAAGTTTCAACTCCGATATTTGCACAAGCTTCTGTTATTTTACGTTCGTAAATCCAAAAGGGAATCGGATTCTGTTTGAAAAACTTTTGATTTAAGATACCCCCACAAAAAAAACCCAACGGAGTCAGGTCAGGGGATCGCGGAGGCCATTCTGTTGGACCAGGACGACCAATCGATCGTCGAGGATACGTTGCAGCGAGATAATTGCGAACTTGTCTGCTAAAATGAGGATGCGCCATCTTGCTGGAATATGATATCCACGTCAAATTTTTCCACTTACAGCACTTAGGCCATAGGCCCATTGTGCAATCCGCCCTGTTAGGGCTCGTCTCCAAAAAACCCAGTGCCAATCGCATAGGCTGATTTAAGGGGATGAGTTGTAAATCTTCCGGTTCCAGTATTCCAGCCCCAAGATATTTGTGCCGCAGCCTCATGAGCTGAGGCATTGGCACATTATGTGAAGAGAAGATTCGTCCTCTTCATGGAATAATCTGCAAGTGGGATCGTCTATAATGCCGATCCTATGTAGGTGTTTGTCAGGTGACAGTGGCCTGTTAGGAGTCTTGTTAGGGTCCTGATTTGCTTCTTGTTAAACTTTAGGAGCTCTTGGAACTTTGATAGGGGTTCCTCTCCGATGAAGAGTTTAGCCTGCCTAGGCCCTTGTTGCGACGATCAGTCATGAGCGAATTGGATTTTCGCCCATTTCTTCATTTCTAGTTTTGCATTGCATTGTGGTATTCCGAGAACTGGTTCTGGTCCGAACGGGTGCTCATTAGAGACCTGTCTGGCCAGCGAGTCCGCGTCTTCGTTACCATCGATGTAGCTGTGGCCTGGCACCCACAGTAGTTTTACTGAGTTATGTTTACAGAGTCGCATCAGAGCCAAGCGACATTCAAGTACTAGCTCTGAAGTTACTCTGCAAGACTTTAGGGCTTGGAGAGCTGATTGGCTGTCCGAGCAAATGTAGATGTGTTTGTTTGCAAAACCTCTTTCTAGGTTTTCATGGGTGCAGGCCAGTATAGCGTAAACTTCGGCCTGGAAAACGGTGGCGTACTTGCCGAGAGAGAACGAAAGTTTAACTCATGGTGATTCGCCATACGCCTGTACCGTCTGGGTCCTAGAGCCATCTGTGAACCATACAGGGCCCTTGGGAGTCGGAGGTTGCAGTTTTGGGTGCTCTAGTCTTCCCTAGCGGGAAGGACGATTTTGTAAGGTGTGTTGAAGAAGTATCTGGTAAGCATACGGTCACTTCTCATATTGAAGATGACATGGGTCTCCGCCAACCTCGGCAGGACCCTCATGTGCCTCAGTATTTGACCACTGCCCGGCACACTTGAGCCTGTAACCTGCCTTTGTAAATGAAGATTTTGAAAGCAAAAAAATTGGCTTATACAGCGAGAATCCGGTTGTATAAGATGGTAATCAGACCAGTAGCATTCTACGCAAGCGAAACATGGGTCTTGAGGGTAGAAGATATTAAGACAATTGGAATCTGGGAAAGGAGAATATTGAGGATGATTTATGGGGGCGTAAAAGAAGACGAAATATGGAGAAGAAGAACAAACAAAGAGTTACAACACCTGTACAACAATACTGGTATAATCCCAATAATGAAATAATCCAGAATAAAGTGGATAGGACGTGTAGCACGCATGGAGAGTAGCAAGAGTTACAAAAATAGTAACAGTGGAGAAGATGCATGGGAAAATAAGAGGATCTCTGTAGTGTACCTGCTATAATACACAGTGTGAACAGAAACAAAATTTTAAATAGAGCTACATAATCTATTTTTATGTTTCAGGTGTACCCTGCCTCAAGTAATCCACACTGACCGTAACCTCTACAGATCTTTAATGCTCAAGCCTGTATTTATTAGTACTAATGAGAAGAAATCACAAGTTGGTAACAATGAAGAGCCAGAAGTTAGACCTTATAATTATGAAAATCCCAATGACTCTCTTTATTGTTCTCAGAATGGCGTAAGTCTTTTCCCATTAAACATTGACCATTAAAAAAAAAACATTGTGAGCAGTAACAATAAAAACTAAACCAAATTGTTTGTGTTTAGATGGATGATGGTGATCACGGAGCTGATGGTCTAGCCGATGATGGAGATGATGGTGATTTTCAAAATGACGAAGAAATGGCCATTCCACAACAAAACTTTCTTGGGGAAAATTTGGTTAATGCGCCAGAATTGGTAAGTTTTGATATTAAACTGATACAGAAGGTAAATATTATTGTTCTATTTATTTTAGGTTCCAAAAACCTATATTAATTATGCACTACAAGCCAAGAAGATGGATATGAAAAAGTTGAAAATTGCAGTTTGGAAAAGTTTGGTTAGCAACAAGCCAAACGAACTGGTAAGTTAATCAAGGGTTCAGTATATTATTATAATACTATTGGCATGTAATTGTATGGAATCCTAAAAAAACTGGCAATGCTTTTTAGATTGTTGATGACGGTATGTTCAAAAGAGAAGTGGTCCTTAAAAGGTTCTCAGAAATTTATGCAGAAATTCCTGGACGTATATCAGAAAAAATGCAACAAGAGCTAAGCTGTCCTTTAGCTTTTGTGGCATTGCTACATCTTGCTAATGAGCAGAATCTCCAACTGACTGGTCACCCTGATCTCAAAGACTTTACCATAGAACAATTGACACATTTTGTTCCCTAATTATAATATTTTTTACACTTAATAACAAAGCACTATAGTGTTATTTTAAAATAATAATATAATTTTATATGATTTGTAAGACAATATGCAAATAAAATCGTTTTAGAATAAAAGGATTATTATTAAAGACTCTACATTCCCGTAGAAATTGAAGCCGCTCCTAGGGGCTCTTTTGACTGTTTCAGTGTTGGTGGTGCGTCACTCCACTACACTTCTGCTCTCTTCTCTCTCTTTTCCTTCCTTCTCTTATAAGTTGATGTGTCTTGCTGCTTTTCTCACAATTTTCTTCCATTCTCATTTTCTTTCCCCATCCTGTGAGTCTCATTCTCCTTAAGTCTTCCACTACTTGTTCTTCCCAGCGTACTTTTGGCCTCCCCCTTGGTCTCGTTTGTGGCTTCCACTTTGTCATCTTTTTCCCTACTTTCTCCTCACTCATTCAATTTATATGTCCGTACCACCTTATTCTTTTGGATTTTATTACTCTGACTATATTCTCATTTTCTAATATTTCTTCCACCTCTCTATTCGTTAGTCTCCTATATTGTTCTTCGTTTATCTTCTTTCCTCCAAATATCTTTCTTATTATTTTCCTCTCAAAAACCTTCAGCTTCTCTTCGTCTCTTTCTGTGAGGCACATATTTTCCGCCGCATACGTCACCACCGGTCTTATCACTGTTCTGTATACTCTTAATTTCGTCTTCTTACTTATCTTTTTGTTATTCATTATCATTTTGTGTCCGTAGTATGCTTTATAGCCCGACTGTATCTTCTGTTCTATCTCTTCCCTTCCACTGTTCTTTCTATTTATTATTGTCCCTAAGTATTTATTACTTTCTACTCTGTTGTCAACTCGTTCCTTTTTTCTTGTAATTTTCACGTACTTGGTTTTCTCTTGGTTTATTTCTAAACCTCTTTCTTTTGCTTCTTTACTTATACCATCTCCATTGCGTCTTCCAAACTTTTCCTATCAGCTATCAGTGCTATGTCATCGGCATATGCTACCACTTGTATCGATTTTTCTATTATTGTTCCTTTAATTTCGCATTCATTCATTATTCCTTCTATTGCGATATTAAACAGTGTTGCCGACAATTCATCTCCCTGTCTTACTCCTTCATATATTTCTATTTTTGCTGTTAATCCTTCATGTGTTAGTACTTCTGCTTTCGATCTTTCCATAGTCATGTTTATTAATCTTATCAGTTTTTTAGGTATCCCCATTTTCCTCGCATCTCTTTTAATCGATTCTCTTTTAACTGCATCGAATGCCTGTCTGTAGTCTATAAATACTATTTCCACCTCTATATCTTGTTCATAGCACTTTTCTACTATTTGTTTCAGCGTATGAGTTGCATCTATTGTTGACCGTCCTTGTCTGAATCCATTCTGGTACTCCCCTATTCTTTCCTCTGTAAACTTATTTAAATTTTTTAATATTAATGTTGTTAGTATCTTATACACTAAATTCAGTAGGGTTATCCTTCTATAATTTTCGCAAAGCGTCAAGCTCCTTTCTTTGGTATTGGTATTATAATTCTGGACCTCCACTCCTCGGGCATTTCCTCTTTCCTCCATATTTGCTTCATTAATTCGTAGATCCTTTTTTTGACTTCCTATCCTCCTTCCTTCAGCATTTCGCCGCATATACTGTCTGGTCCTGCTGCTTTTCTTTTTCTCAAATTTTTTATTACCTCGCTAACTTCTTCTTCTGATGGTTCCTCTACTTCTACTCCTCCTTCTTCTTCTTTTTCGCCACTCCTCTCTTCGTTTTCTTCTTTCTTTGTGGCTTCTTTCATATATCTTTCCCATTCTTTCTTGTCTTTATTAAC
>JABXWE010021419.1:0-23596 GCA_014611495.1 Limonius californicus | reverse complement strand
ACAAATGTGGACAGCAGCTGGTCGCAAAATTTCAGCAAAAGACGTGCAAACACTTATGAGTGGTATTCGCACAAAAGTTCGAAACTTTTACCGTTCATAATGATATTCAATTTTTAATAAGTAATAAATTTGTGTTTCAGTTGTAATCACAATTTCAAAACAAAATAAAATAAAATATGTTGAATACTTTATAAACTGTAGCATTTTAAAAGTGTCCGTTTAGTAAAATGAACACTCCTTAATATAATACACAATATTTCATGTGAACAAAAAAAGCCAGAATAAACTTACCAAATAAGTGAAAAATTCAAAAAGCAAAAATCTGAGGGATTCCTGGGAAAAATTTTTCAAATGCAATAAACACCATGATAACTAAATACGCACTGCATAATTAATGAAAATCAACATCTAAACCGTTGAAAATGTAAGGTAAATTGTTAAAAGTAATATCGTTTAAAACAAATTCTGGATGAACATTATGAAATTTCACAGCTTTATTGATTTCTAACATTTCAAGGAGATTCAACCGTAAACCTTTATCACAGACATGTAAGACCTCACAGTCTAAATTCTGGTTAATATTGTGGTTTTCCAGAATGATGTGGCTAGCGAACGCTGATTTAAAATTAATATTTGAGTCTAAAGTAAGAAGATTATTTTTAATAGTATTTGTATATTCCTTGATCCTAGTAGTAATGGATCTGCCAATTTGAACAATGTAAAAAGCAGGGCAACTATTACAGAGAATTTTATAAACCCCTGACTGAAAATGTAACACGATTTTATCTTTATTATGAACTAACAACTTATTTAACGTAATGGGTACAGAAAAATAAATCTTTAGCTTGTTTGAAAACGTTACTAAGATTGGTGGACAGAAGGCCAAAAACGGTAACGAAAAGTAGACGGGTCTATTCTAGTGATATCTAAATTGGTCGATCGTCGAATCTGAATTTTGAATTTTAAAACACAAACTGTTAATAATCACAGAAGGATATCCGTTAGTGTAGGCAATATGATGAATAATATTAAGTTCAGTGTGGAATTCTTGTTCATCTAACGGAAAAGAAAACAGGAGATGGCAAAAGAACCTAAAAGAAGCTAATTTATGACAAAGGGGATGAAATGAATCAAAAGGGAAGACGTGGTCAGTAGTAGAAGGTTTTCTGTATTTGCAAAATTTCAAATTACTGTCATTATGAATAACTAAAATGTCCAAAAAAGGGGAGACAATTATTAACTTCCATTTCCAAGGTAAATTTAATATTCTTATGAAGATCGTTAAGAATACCTAAAAAATTATTAAGGTTGACTCTTGAATCCCTAAAAATGACGAAAATGTCATCCACATACCGTTTCCAGAAAACAAAATGTTTAGATAAAGTAGAATGTTTAAAAATACTTTTAATTTCTAGGTGATTCATGAAATTATCAGCCAAGAGCGGGGATAAACAAGAACCCATAGGGAGACCTGTGGTTTGAGTGAAAAAAGTGTTGAAGGAGAGAAAATCTTGTTGAAAACAAAGTTTACGTAATTGGAGAATAGTAGAGATCTGAATATCAGACAAATCAGATTTGTTTAAAAAATTTGAAACAATACAAATACAAAAATGGTAAGAGTAAAATGGAAGTGGATAGATCGTACTTTGTGGAAACTACAAAATAATATTACAAGACAAGCACTAGATTTCGATGTGGCTGGAGCTAGAAGAATAGGGTCTTGGAAAGAGAGTTTCTTCTTCTTAGGGTGCTTTGTCTCTTACGAGACGTAGCGATCTTCTCTCCTATGCCTGTGTTGCGCGTTTAGAGTGCCACAGACATAGAGGACCTACAGCTTAACGTGGGCTCCGAACCACGGGAAGTGTAAACACTTCTACTCCAGAGAAGATTTACTAGGCAGAATACCTCATTAGTTTACCATTGCCTTGCGAGGGAGAACGGCCGTTAAAAATCCGATGTTCCGGTACTGGGAATTGAACCCAGGACCCTCAGCGTAGAAGTCTAACGCGCTAACCTCTAGCCTACGGCCGCCTCAAGGAGAGTTTAAATAGTGAAATAGAAAGTCCGAACCCAACCTGGAATAAAACAAAGAGGAAGGCATTAAATAGAAGAAAGTGGAAAGTATTGGTTCAATAAATTGTAGATACTGAAACAGAAGTACAATAGATACAACCAAACAAGAAATGGAGTAAATAAAAATTTAGCAACCCTAGCATTTCTACCTATCTGCTATAGATACCAATTGGCTCCCTATGCTCCAGTAGGAGCCTAAAAGCCTAAGGATATCATCAGCAGGGGCAAACAACTCTAAAATCTGTTAATTATTTGTAATACTTTCTTTGATTGTACGATATACACATTACTTCTTTAATATAAAATATTAATTATTTAAATGTAACTTTCTTATACTTGTATGAGTAATTACAACGTGCACTTATGTTTCGTTTTTCATCTAAGTATACTGGCAAATAGCTAAGATGTTGTTATAACGTAAAATAGTCAAGGAAAGCAGAGTGCGACCTGTAATAAATTTGCTGGTATAGAAGATCGCATTGAGTGCAGAACAGAAACGGGTGAATTTCACTTTTAACAATTTGTATGGAACTCCAGTATCTCCACCGTCATTGCATTAGATTTTAATGTATTTTTGTTATTTATTGATATAAAAATTACATGTGAGGTATTTATTAAGCATATGAAAGCGTATTATTCAGCATTAAACTTAATTTGCTTGTACGTCTAGTTTTGCTGGATTTATTTCAAATAAAACAACAATTTGGATAATATTCTGGGAAAATATTTAATTTTTGGGATTCTGGGCGCTCAGAACGTTTATTTCCGTTATTGTTGTATAACTATATTGTCACCTTGTACAGGGACCGGCAGAAAAACCGGACGGTTTTGAAATGGTTTTTACGTTTTTCCTATTTGAGGTAGGCGGCGTAGAAAAAGACAATTGGTTGCTTCAATCAACGCCATTTAATTTAGTGACAGCTAAAATGCAGCAGTGGAACCCAAGCCACCGTGCTTTCGCAGTAGAAACCTACTTTAAAACTGGTGATTCTGTAGTCAATACTCAGCGATTGTTCCGAAGACAGTTCAATATCCCCCACCCAGCCGAAATGCAATAATGCGTTGGGTCAGAAATTTTAGGCAAACATCTTTGGCTGCGAAGAAGAAACCTCCTGGCCGCCCACGATCTGTTCGTACTCCGGAAAATGTCCAGGCTTTGCGACAGGCAGTTGAAGGGAGTCCACGTCGGCCGGCCAGCCAACACGCTGCTGCTCTGAACATATCAGACCGTAGTGCTCGAAGGATGCTTCACCTGGACCTCCATTTTCACCCATATAAAATCGTGACAGTCCAAGAACTTAGTGAACGTGACTACCAAATGCGAAGCGAGTGTGCCCAGTCAATTCTGAACATTCTTAATGATAACAGTATCGTTCTAATGTCCGATGAAGCCCATTTTCATCTCTCTGGGTATGTAAACCGGCAAAATTTTCGATATTGGTCGGCGGATAATCCTCGTGAACTTCACGAAAGACCACTTCATTGTGAACGCGTGACGGTCTGGTGCGCTGTAGCAAATTTCGGAGTAATAGTTCCATATTTTTATGAAGAGGACGGACACGCTGTTCCTGTTAATTCAGCTCGTTATGTGCAAATGCTGAATAACTTCCTCGCACCAGAGTTGGCTCGGAATGGAATCAATCCTGCAAACATATGGTTCCAACAAGATGGTGCTACTGCACATACGGCGAGAGCGTCAATGCCCGTGGTTCAAGAAATATTTCCGGGACGTGTCATTTCCAGAAATGGAGACCTCGCTTGGCCTCCGCGCTCACCAGACCTCACGGTGTGCGATTATTTCCTCTGGGGATATCTGAAGTTGAAAGTTTACGTGAGAAGACCACGTACCATTCAAGAGTTAAAATTAGCAATTCGTAATGAAATACGAGCCATACCAAACGACATGGTACTGAGGGCGATGAGAAATTTCCGAACACGGCTGCAGCACTGTGTCAGAAATGGTGGTCGTCACTTATCAGACATAATTTTCAAATAAAGTAATTAAAGATATATTTTAGTAAATGGCAATTCCTTTTCTCTCATTTTTCGTAATATAAATGTATGTTGTTGTAATTTCGTAATTTTTAAAACCATTTCAAAACCGTCCCGTTTTTCTGTCGGTCCCTGTACAAGAAAAATTAGATTTATACTCAATTTTCCGGGTTAACTCGTATCCATACGCAAGAATTTTTTTTGGCGTTGTCCTAGCTTTTCCAACTTTTTGAGCAGATCATAAAGTTGAGCGTTGATTTATATTCATAAAAAGCGAGCTTGTATAATTAGCCCATCAAAAAGCGCACAGTACCTCCATAAAGCCGAGCGAAAAGCTGTTGAGATACGGATGTAGTACGCTGATGCATGAATATCAAAATCATACCCGCAGATACGACTATTTTAATATAACCTGCCCCTTTCTGCGAATACGTCGAGCATGAAATGAAAAAACGTTTCCAATCCAGATACGAGCGAATTAAAATTTAATATCTAGATTTGCAGGAGTCAACCGCAAGTGGAATTTTGTGGCATTAAGAGAGTAAAACAGTGCACTAATAGAAAATGGGCAACGAATTTACGAAACTGTAATAAAAAGCTCGACCCTTTATTACAAATACCAGTGGGTCTATCTGGAAAAAGCTCATGCATGTGAGCTGATAAGCGCTTCTGAATGAATAGCATTTGTTTAGCGGTTTGCTGATAAGGGAGAAATGACTGTGGTGTCATGCGAACAGCTCACTCATCATTTCATAATTGATTTATTTAGTGGCCCTGGAAAGGAAAGCGATGCGTAATGGCTGTATTTGGAAAAAGGAGTGGAAATATTGCTACGAACTGAAAATAAAAACAGTTTGGTGTTCCGATCTAAGATTGTACGAATTATTCTAGAAATTTATTTTTGATTTACACATTCTGTTTTTTTTAAATTAAATAAAAGAAAATTAAATTAAATTTAAGTTTTTTGCTCATGTTTGGTAAACTATTAATTGCACAAAAGTGCTTATTAACCGGTTTTGCATTGTGTTCTCTGCAATTCTTATTGAAATACACTGTATATCAGTATAACGAACGCTAAAATTACAATCTCGTATATACCGGATGGGTCAGCTAAGTTGTCTCGCCTTAAAGCAGTTGACGGAACCCAACACACGACGATGGTTCATCAATTCTAGTCCCTAACATAGAAGGCATTGACCGATAAATAAACAATTCTTTTGCTAGAAACGTCAGTTATTGACATTAATGTTTTCGAAGTCGTTTATTAAAGTTATACATTTAATATTACTGTGGTGCTGTTGATTTTGTTGAAATGGAAAATATTGAGACAAGAGCTGTCATAAAACACCTTCTTAAGAGGAGTTTATCATCGCAGGAAATTTATAATGACATGTCCGGAGTGTTGGGTGATTCTACTCCGTCATATCAAACAATTAAGAATTGGTGCCACGATATCAAATTACGAAGGAAGTCGTGTCAAAATGTACCTGGTGCTAGAACACCAGAAGCCATTGTCACTTAAGGAAATATTGATTTGGTCCATGATATGGTATTACGTGATCGGAGAATTACGGTCAAATATATTGCTGAGACATGTGGTGTTCCCGTTAGAAGCGTTGAATTGTGCACTAGGAATTGCGACTGCAAAAAGTCTGCGCACGGTTGACTCCGAAAATATTGTCACTTGATCAGAAGCTGGCCAGATTTCCCAAGGCTGCGAGCAATTTGAGATACATGGACACGGATTCAGATGGATTATTGGAAAGATTTGTAACTGTAGAGGAAGCCTAGGTTCACCACTTTGATCCAGAGTCAAAACGGCAGAGTATGGAATGCCGGAATCGTGGTTCCCCGCCCCTATGAAAGTTCCTTGTGACTTTATCAGATAATGGTAACAGTGTTTTAGGATTCCGAGAGAGTTCCTTCTGTTGACTATTTACTACGTGGTCACACAAGAACGGGAGACTATCACGCAAAACTCATACAAAAATTTGGTGAAGCTATAAAGCAAAAAAGGCGTGGAAAATTGAAACGGGGTGTACTGTTCCACTAAGGCAGCGCTCCTGCTCACAAGAGCTGTGTTTCTGTGGCTGCTATCCGCAATGATGAATTAGAAACTTTAGAACAAGCCTCATATTCGCCAGATTTGCCGCCCCAATGACTTTCACCTGTTCCCCAAATTAGAAGAACATCTTCAGGGAACTCATTTTTTCGGACGGTGAAGGGCTGATGGCTATTGTGAATGAGTGGTTAGCAGTGCAGGACAAAGAGTTTTTTTAAAGGCATTCAAGCTCCGCATCATCGTTATACCTACTAAGTGTGTTAACCTTTTAGGGGCTTATGTTGCGAAATAAAATTGTTTCAAATGGTGTGTTCAATTCCCCATCTTTGTTTTATAAAAAATGTATTCAACAATTTAATTACAAATAATTATCGTCACAGTTAAGGCACCTATCTCATTGTTTTATTAACCGACGTATATCCTGCTGATAGAATTCTGGTGGCTGCTGATTGAAGAAGTCTTCCACAGCTGTTTGTATTTCTGCGTCAGACTCCAAATGCCGACCTTTTAACGCCTCTTGCGGCGGTCCAAAATAGGGAAATCGCAAACCGATAGATCCGGGCTACAGGGTGGATGCTCTAAAACGCTCCATATCTTTCGTTGAAGATTTGCTTTTACCACATTAACAACATTAGGCCTACGATTGTCGTGCAGCAAAATGAACCCTCGCGTAAGTTTTCTTGGACGTTTCCACCTTACTGCTTGAAGAAGCTTGTACAAAGTTTAATTGTACAGATTTGCATTGACATTTACTCGAGGTTCCTTAAACTCTATCAACAAGGATCCTTCATGGTCGAAAAAAAATGTTAACAACAACAAGGTTGTGCTTTACTTCTTCGATGATGGTGAACTTGAATGTTTCCACTGCATCGACGATAACTTACTGGATTTCTCGTAGTAATGGCACCAAGTTTCGTCACCAGCAACTACTGACAGAAGAAAGTCATCACCATTTTGCCCATAGTCTGTGAGGTGTTGCAGAGATAAGCCCATTCGCAACAATTTTTGTTCATTAGACAAGAGACGAGGAATCCATTGCGAACAATATTGTGGACAGATGCTACACTCGCACCAACAATTTCTGAAATTTCTCTAATTGTAATTCGACGATTTTCTCTAATAAGGCCTTCCACCATGGCATATTGCTTTCTGTTAATGCAGTACACCGTGCACCTGGTCGCGGCTCATCAATAGTTTCTTACTTTCCAGTTTTAAATTTTCGGCACCATTCTTTCACAGTTGGGTACGCAATACATGCATTTCCATACACTGCTTGCATTCGCGTATGAATCTGCAATGGCTGCACAAGCTCAGTGCATAAAAATTATAGGACCGCACGCTGATGAAACTTGGACGGATTTTCAACAATAAACGCCATTTTAAAATCGATGTTTTAAAAGTCTGAATCAAATTCAAACGCCAGAAACTTATTAATGTGTTGCTTACAAACACTACTAACATTAACAAACGTCATTGGAACTATTGCGTTTGTTTTCAAGGCTAAGTTGGCCAAAGATGGATTTCAGTTCAACAAGCCTCATATGTCAGGGACAATAAATGATGAACCACCTTGGTACCTATATGTTTCACAGCAAGTCACATTATTGAATTGTTTATAGTACAAAAATGGATCATAGTTACTTTCTCTTCCTGTAGCAGTTGACCGATTTGCTAATATTAATTATATTAGTGTTTAATAAGAAGTTAAAAAACAATAAAAAAGATATAGCAATTAGCAATTATTTAATTCATTAAATGTTCAAAATTGCTTCCATCCTCTCCAACCTTTGAGCAGAAGAACCTTTCAAGGACGACTTTCTGAAGTGTGAACTATAAAAGCATAAAAATTAATAGACAGAGATATTAAGTCAGAACTTTTAAAGTTTGTGTATTTACAACACGAACCTTGAAAGAATCAATACAGAAACTAAGAACTGTGGAAGTGTAGAATTATAAATTATGCACGCAAACCTTTAAGAATTTAATTGAAAGCAGAAAAGTGTAAGTCTTAAAAGCGTGAACGAGTCATAGAGCATGATGAATTTTGAAAATAATATCTCTAAAGCTAGGTTTCTAAAAGCGTGTACCTTAAAAAATACACTTTGAAGGAACGGGTTACATAGCGCTTTAAAATACTTAATGTGAGCTAAAACAAAATCTTTACAATCTCTACACTGACACAAGAAATTTGAACACTTGCACCATGAAGTTTTACAATGCATTTAAACAAAAACTCTAAAATCATCACTGTTGCGCTCATGTAATGCAACTACATATAATGTATAAAGCTCTAAAGCATGCGCCTTTAAAGCAAATATCTTTAAAAGCCAAAAATTGACTATATACAGCATAGCCCTAAGCACGGGTATTTAAAGAGTGAATGATCGAAAATGAACTATTCAAATGTGGGCTATAAACTTTTAAAGTACGGGCGATTAAAGATTATAATTTTAAAGAACAAAACCTTTAAAGTTTTCAAAGTCGATGCTATAAATCGAAGCTATAATGCAAGAATTCATAAATCGCGAACGTTTAGAGGACGAATCATAAAGTTTAAAGTTTTAAAATTAATGATGTATAGCATACATTCACAAGCATTTAAAGATCGAGTTTCAGTGAACCAAGTTTGAAAATGTAAAAGTACAAAATATGAATCTTAAAGCACGAGTGCTTAAAATGCATATAAAGAACGAATCATGAACTTTGAATTTTTAAACTGACTCCAACCTGAACATTAAAAGCAAGGACATGTAACGAAATACTTAATTACAGATGCTTATAGTGCATATTTTTAAAATAATGAATCATATAGTTCAAAATTTTACAATCCTGTCTTTAAAAGCAGGAGAATTTAAAGAACGAGGTGTAATGAACTAACTTTTAAAATGTTGTATATTAATAATAAAATGTTACTTAAAACTATCAACCTTAAAGCACAATCGTTTAAAGTGCATATCTTTAAATAATAAGTCAGGATCTTTTGACTTTTATAAATGTTCAGAACACGTATACCTAACGAGGAAGTTATTGAAGAAAGCATTGTTAAAATATGAAGCTTTAAAGTGTGAATCTTTTAACTATGAGCGTTTATATCTTTAAACAACGAATAATAAAATTCTAAAAGCACGAAATATTTAATAACGAGATACAATAAACGAACATTCAAAGCACCTTTATATATATCGAAATGGCTGTTAAAATGTAGTAGAAATCTTTCAAGCAGGGGAATTTAAAGTGCATATTTCGAAATAACAAACCAATTGAACTCATTTGAACTTCCGAAATTTTTTTAAATCTGATGCTATTTAGAGTGTGAATCTTTCAATCGCCAGACGCAAAGTGCATATCTTTAAAATAATAATAATAAAGATTGAACTTTTAAAACCCGATCATCGCAGTATAATTTTTAAAAATACCTGTGCTTAAGTCAGTTCTAAATACGTAAAGCTATAAAGTATAAGACTTTTAAAGATAAGCGTTTAAAGTGCTCATCGTTAAAGAACGAATCATATAAGTTTCAAACAGTAAAATTAAAAATACACAACATAAACTTTAAAAGTACGAGAATTTAAAGGACGAGCTACAACGAACAAAGGAACTTCTAAAGTCTAGAGCTGTAAAGTGTCAACTTTTCAAGCACGAGACTTTAAAGGGCTAATCTTCAAATAATTAATTAGAAAGTTTGCAATTCCGAAAACTGCATATAAATTTTCAAAATCTGTATATAACGAAATAGTTATTAAAGAAAAAGCTTTTAAAATGTAAAGCTTTAAAGTATGAACCTTTCAAGCACGAGACTTTAAAAAGATACACAATATAAACACGAAAAAGCACGAGAATTTAAAGGACGAGTTACAACGAACTAACGAACTTTTAAAATGTAAAGGTACAAAGTATGACCCTTTCAAGCACGACACTTTAAAAAGCTGATCTTTAAATAACCAATAAAAAAGTTTGCAATTCCAAAAATGGTATAAACATTAACTGAATCTGTATACAACGAAATCTCTCTCTCTCTCTCTTTCTGTGAGCGCTACGGTCCGGTCCATTCAGGACCTTGGCTTCCGCTACTATTTCCTTCCATTTTGACCTATTCTCTGCTTCCCTCCTTCATCTTCTTATTCCTAGTGTTGTTAGGTCTTCTTCCACGTCGTCGAGCCATCGTTTTCTGGGTCCTCCTCTTCTTCTTCTGCCCTTTGGTCTTCCTTCCATCGCTTTCCTTGGTGGTTTGTGTGGTTCTATTCGCCTGATATGTCGTAGCCATCTTAGGCGTTGCATTTTAACAAACGCAACCAGATCCGGTTTTTGGTACAGTTCCCTAAGCTTTGTGTTTGTTCTAATTCTCCAATTTCCTAGAAGGTTGACTGGTCCATATATTTTTTGCAGTACTTTTCGTTCCCATATATTTAGTGTTCTTTGATCGTTTATAGTAAGTACCTAGGTTTCACTAGCGTAGGTCACTACAGGTCGTGCTATAGTTGTGTATATTTTCTTCTTTAGGTTTTGTGGAACATTTCTCGATCTTAGTATGCCCTGTAGTGCAAAATAACTTCTATTACCCGCCACTAATCTATATCTTATTTCTTCGCTTATTTCGTTTTGTTCTGTTATTGTGCTTCCAAGGTATTTGAAGCTGTTTGTTCTTTCGAATATGTGATCTTGGGTTTGCAACCAACTAGGGTGATATCATCTGCGTTTGGCAGGATTTGCTTCGATTTATTGTAGATTGTACCTTGTCCGTTTCCTATGATACTTTTCAGGGATTTTTCCAGAGTTATGTTAAATAACATTGTAGATAGTGGATCGCATTGCCTTAAACCCATCGCGACTGTGAAGTTTTGTGCTGTGTTTCCTTGGACCCTTACTTTATTTTCTGCTTTGTTCAGTGTCGTCTTTACTAGATTAACCTATTTTTCTGGTATGTTAAAGTCTACCATGAGCTTAAGTAGTTTTTCTCTGTTAATGCTATCCTGTGCTTGTTTGTAGTCTATGTACCTATAGCTGATGTATTCATAGCATTTTGATAGTATTTCTCTGAGGCTAAATATTTGGTCTGTTGTGGATCTGTTTTGGCAGAAGGCACACTGGTGTTCTCCTACTATTTCTTCGATGTACAATTCTAGTTTCTTGGCGATTAACGAGGACATGAGCTTATATGCTATATTTAGCAGCGATATCCCTCTGTAGTTTCCACACTGGAGTTTGTCTCCTTTTTTCTTCCATATGGAGCATATAATTGCTGTCGACCAACTTGTGGGCATTTTTTCCTGTTATCAGATCATATACGGGTGTTGTTAATTCTTTAAATGGATAACCTTTAAATAACTAATCAGAAAGTTTGCAATTCCAAAAACTTATAATTATTAACAAAATATGTATATAACGAAATACCTTTAAAGCACGAGACTTTAAAAAGCTAATCTTCAACTAACTAATCAGAAAGTTTGTACTTCCATAAACTGTATAATTATTAACGAAATATGTATGTATTGAAATTGTTATTATAGAAAAATTATATTAAAATGTAGAGCTTAAAGTATTGTCATTTCAAGCACGAGACTTTAAAGAATTAATCTTTATATAACTAATCAGGAACTTTGCAATTCCAAACTTTGTATGAGCATTAACATAACCTGTATTAACGAAATAGCTATTAAAGAAAAACCAGAAACCAGAAAACTGTATAAACATTAACAAAACATGTATATAACGAAACAGTTACTAAAAGAATTTTATAGATGTAAATCTATAAAGTATAAACTTTTCAAGCACGAGACTTTAAAGAGTTAATCTTCTTTAAGTAACTAACCAGAAAGTTTGCAATTCCGAAAACTGTATAAACATTAACAAAATTGGGATATAACGAAACAGTTATTAAGAAAGTATTTTTAAATGTAAATCTATAAAGTATGAACCTTTCAAGCACGAGACTTTAGAGAGCTCATCTTTAAATCACTAACCAGAAACTTTGCAATTCCGAAAACTGTATAAACATTAACAAAATTGGTATATAAAGTTACAGATATTAAAGAAAGAACTTCTAAAGAAATATCTTTAAAAATGTGAAGCTATAAGTATGAACCTTTTGAGACCAAACGTTTAAAGTGCTCATCTTTAAAAGAAAGAATCATAAAGTTTGAACTTATAAAACTGAATAAATGTAGGTGTATTTAACGAGTCAGTTATAACGAAACTGCTTTTAAATTTTAATGTTATTGTTTTAAAATAGGAACCTTTAAGGCACTCGTGTTTAACACATCAATATTAAAAGTGAAGTCTAAATCCTAAGGACAGTAACTGTTATTTTTAATTTAAAGCTAAGCTTAAATAAACTATTTGTCGACTTGTTGTCCATTTGGAATATTCACAATAATTGTATTCATCAAAATTGAGGCGGTATTGGTTCAGATTTGTTTCCCATTGCAGCGGTATAAGTAAACTGCACTTTAGAATCGTTTCGTGTAGAATTAATAACTGGGAAGTATCATTGTCGGGTTTTCGCAGTAATTGACTGTAAGTAAAGTTAATAAATATTATTAGCAACTAGAGTTCACACGCACAGTGCATTAGCGAAGGGGTAGGTGTGCATATGAATGCGCTTGCACACTCCTGCATAAAGTTCACTGAGCTGTAAGAGGGGAAAATAGGATTAAAGACATTAGCGTCCGCGTCCGCGTATTGTGGTTACTGGTGTGAAAGTGAGACTGTCTTTTCCCCCTGTTGCGATACAAAACACCCCTCGCGTTTTTAATTTGATGGGGAACATATGCCTTTTTGATTTAATAATACTTTCTTCTATTTTACGTTTTTGCGGCCTTTCCGCTGTCACAATATTTAACCAAGATCTTGCACAATAAGCCTTTAAACTTTCCTTCTTAACAATGTGTGAAAATTGAGTGGCAAAATAGCTTTGAATGCAACAAAAGATGCTGACCTGTTTGGCGACATAAGTCAGCGATTCAATACAAAAACATGCACAATGGCAATACAAAAGAACGTGAGAATTATGTGGGAGTTTCGGCAAAAACATATTCATCGAACAGAAGCCTCGTTCGCTACCAACGCATGTGGATTTATTAAAGTAGCAGTAATAAAAGTCTAGAATGCAAACATTTTGATAATTTAGGTGGATATTGATGATTTTTGAATTGTTCTACAGGGTGACTTGAAAGTAAAGGGCCATACCTTAACTAACGCTTTCTGAGTGAAATGGTACTGGCTAAACCAAATATATCTTAGCACAAAAATACTTCTGCAAGAAGGGTGCCTTAAAGAAGACAAAAATATTTTTAGCATTGGGTATATTTCAGAAATAAAATTGCAGATCAAGCTGAGAATGTAGTGTTCAGGTCTTTTTCCACCATGTCGAGCCATCTAAGTTTGGGTCTTCCTGCACTTATTTTTCCTTCTGATATTGTTAGTAGCAAGCGTTTTGTGGGGTTTGTGTCTTCTCTTCTCATTACATGTCCTGTCCATCTAAGCCGGCCTATTTTTATGGTTTGTACGATGTCTGGTTCATTGTGCATCTCATATAGTTCGTGGTTATATCTTCTCCTTCAGATTTGGTTTTCATTCACAGGTCCATATAGATCTCGTAGGATCTTCCATTCAAATATTTTTAGGCGGATTTCATCTGACTGGGTTAGCGTCCATGTCTCTGAGGCCTCTGAGGTCTTATTAGAGTTTTGTATAGGATGAACAGAATATTAAATAATTTAATTTTTATAGCAATTTTAAATACATGTAACTTTTGATCTCAGAGTTATTTAATGTACTGGAATTCACTTTATTCGACTGATCAACACAGAATTCCTCCTTGCATTCGATCAAACAAAGCTGCTGCAACATCACTTATACCCAAAATACGTACGATTTAACAATAAACATAATTTTTCAAGGTTGCTTGCTTTTCCATGTATGTCCAAAACACCTTCAGTAAATTTATTGTAAATCTACCACATATAAATTGTCCTTGAACTCATTCATATTAACATATCTTGTACGCTACCACACATGATGTACTATGCAAGAACTGGATACTGGAATATCAGCTCGGCAGCCAAATGTACAACTTTTCGTGTCCGGGAACTTCTTCTGAACTGGAGAATTTGTATTATTTCCAATATTCAAATTAATCGAAGACTCCAGATGCCCCATGTAAGTATTAAGTCCGGATGTACCCAAAAATGATTTGCCTACTGGAAAATCTGTGTGAAGCTTATAAGCATTGATAACGCTACTTCCAATGGTTAGCGAAACGTCAGCAGCAATCAAGCTCGAAGAGATGACTTCATTAGGCACAAACCTCGGAAGCCTGAAATTTCACAAGAAAATTTGATTCTATAATTGAAATTGCTTACAAATATTATATTTGTAAATAAATTATAAAGTATGAGTTTGAATATTATTTTGATTATATATCGATATTACCTTGAACTTAGTATTATATTTCACAAATTCAGAAGGAAATTGTCTAAAAATTAGTTCGACAACTACAATTTTTTTTGCTTGCTGGATTTGCACATTTATTTTGTTTTCCTAGAAAGCAAGCGGTTGCATTAATGTTTTACTAAAATGATGAGAGATTTCTCATATGTTCCAGAGTGGAACTGAAATATTTTTTGTCCATTTTAAACAACTTCCTGTACAGGTTTGCAGTCGATATCTGGTTACTATGTTTCACTGCTGGTCACGGCCTCTTCTCTACCGCGTTCTTCTCCTCAGCGCTAGGGTAGAAACAAGGAGTACTTACAGTTTAAGGTCGCATCCGAGCGACAAAACTTCCAGAGAAGATTTTGGCATTAATACCACGATTGCCAACCGGATTGGGAAATTGTGTATGGTAGGTTGCAGCAAGGTTTGTATACGCTGTGGGCAAAACCAAACCATCGACGTAAGCTCTATAAAGTCAAAAATGGAAAGGTATTTAAAATATATCGTCAAACATACAGGGCTTTTACTGTATCTTGTAACAGGTAGGTAGGCTACACACATTACAGCTGTTTGTATTCCACAAGTAAACTTTACATTGCTAAAAGATTACAAATCTCAGCATTTGACAATGAAAATATTTACTAATAAATAAGATGCAGTTTTGCAACAGGTACATTTACAATATTTATTTCTTGAAGTTTATACATAGCATAAAAATATGTTGATATAACAATAAATTCCCAAGAATAATAAATTAAATAAAAACAGAAAGAAACACACTAATCCATGACGTAATAAAAGTTCAAACTGCCGTCCACCTTGCTGTTCACATAAATCAAACCGCCGCAGAATAGAATTTCTAACACGAGTTAACAAGTGTGGGATGATTGACTTACATGATTCAATAATTCTTTCACGTATATCTTCCTCAGTTTCTACGGGAGTTTCGTAGATGTCTTTTTTTCTTTACCCCACAAAAATAAATCTAACGGAGTCAAGTTCGAACTACGTGGAGACCAAGGATGAATTGCACTTCTTGCAATTAATTTGTTATGGAAAGTTTGATCTTGGTAGCTTCTTACAAGTCGATGGAAGTGGGCAGGTGCTCAGTCATTTTGAAATCACACACCTTGTCTAATATAAAGGGGCTCGTCATATAAACCTTGAGGGAAATCATCAAAAAAAATGTAAATACAGTTTCCCATTTAAATTGGTAGAGATCAACGAGAAAGTTGTCAACGATATCACACCACACACTTGCAGTAAAAATTCTTTGAAAGTGTGCTTGCCGAATCCAATGTGGGTTATCTTGTGAATAAAACTGACAATAATTGTGTCTATTTACTCACCCATTGTTACTAAACGTCGCTTCGTCAGAAAATAGAATATTTATTAAAAACAGTGAATCAATAGTAACTTCGTCACTAATGTGACGTTGTGAAGATGAAACCGGTTTGCTTTTAAAATGTTGAATACTGAACTTTGGCTGAAGCCTACAGTTCTTGCAACTGCTCGTTGGCGTATATGGGGATTACCAGTTATTTGTACGATGACTGCCGCTTCTGCTTCTACAGTTGTGACATGTCCTTGTCCCAAATTTGGCTTGGAAAATTGTTCATGTTGGCGTAAATTGTTTTTCAAGCGCCTAAAGGCATTACGTGATGGAAGGGGTCTGTCCGGGTATTTTTGAGCATATCGTCATATTGCTAAGTCCGCCACCCCTCTGCGTTCTCTCACAACATCTACCTGATATCCGTTTTGTCTCTATTAGAATACACTGAAATTGATTGTTATTGCCACAAGAACCTAAACAAATCAACAACTTTGTACAGAAGATTGTTAAGTTTTACAAAACACTAGTTGACGCTTGCCTGTCCAAAGGATTCTTAATGTAAAAAATATATTATATAGCTAAAAATAAAAGTTAACTATGCATTTCACATGTGGGAGCTGTAGCTTACCTACTTGTTACTATTTTCTGCATATTGTCACGTAGCGGATTTGTGAAATAGAGGCAGAGAAACCAACAGACAAAGAGATGAATAGATCGTGTTACGATCGAGAATCCGGAAAGAAAGTAAGTACTTTGAAACGGTTGTTTTATGTAGAGTAAAAAATTGTCTCAACTGAATCTGTTCGTCTGAAGTTTTACTTTATGTACAAGTAGATGTATAACATGCTGATAAAGTATTGATGGTTCGTGTCAATACTTAAACTAAGATGCTGAAGACGAAAGTAACATTTAATTCAATGCTCATGTGTGGTGTAGCAAATATGTGGCTTATGAATAAGTGCTGAAATGAGTAATTTCTAACTATAGACTGTAACTATAGCCATTAATAATATTCTTACAATCTTAAAATGATTTCAGAAACGTTTATTATCCGTATTTTACTAAAATTGGATCGTGACAATATCGCATTTTCATTAAATAGTCGGTTTTATTCTTTGCATTTTTAACATTACAATTCCCCGCTGTACAATACGATCAACCGATGAAAGCTGCAATGACACTAAATCAAAACTTAAATCAGATGTATAAACAAGTGGCAGGCTTAGAGTAAATTACCCGAATAAAGCGCAAGTGATCTGATATAAATCGAGTCCCTAGGGCTGGGGGCAGTTCTGGCAGGGGGCAACCGACTATTAGTTCGCCCTGCAGGAGGGACGTTTCATGTAACGTATACATACATTGCTATTTCATTTAAAATTGAAGCAGACGTCCAAAAGATTGTTTTAATGCTGAAACCCTTAATTTGGCAGGAGATAAACTAAATCCCCTGCAGTTTGGTTTGGAGCGTTGCCGATCAAATCGTAGCGGAAGGATTTTGGTATTACATTGAATAATTAATTTTATTTTGTTGTATGTTGCAGAAGTTAGTAAGTATATGTTTTGAATGTCAATTTAAGGAGATCTTATGGGTTTTTTATAATCAAAAGGTTTAGCTTAAAAGACCTCCGTATCGGAAGATATCGAATTTATTATTACAACTTATTCTACGAAAATTGTTTTGGTATTTGAACATAATATGTAAGGTTTAAAAAAAATTCATTACTACATGAGACCCATTTTGAATGGGTACCTCCTGATGTGTTTTTAATGGAAAACTGACTACTAGCATGTGCAATTGATAATGCAATGGTAGAAGGTAATTCGGTTACATTTATTTTGTAACAGTGAAATCTTCTTTTACTCATAGAATCAGGAAGACATTTAGTGAATAATACATTTATCTTCCCCTGTTGGATCATGAATACCTTCACATTGATTGATCTGCGGTTTTGACAGAAAGTTTTAAATTATATAGTTGGCACGAATTACTGGCAAATCAGCGAAAACCTAGCTTTTCTGGTTTCTTCCATTGTTTCAATTGAAATTATCACATTTTTGAGATAATTTTGATCAGAACCTTCATGTTGCTTTGGGTTAATAGATGTTCCTCTTAAAACATTAAGTTATACATAATGATCAGGTAAAAGTAGGTTATCCAAAATGTTTACATTATTTGCTTAGTCTGGTGGATAGAAGAAACTTTAGTTTGTATGACTGATAAGAGAAAAAATGCTTTCAGCGATCTAGACTTCTTTAGATAAAAACCTTCACATAGTAAAAATTGTTAGACTAAGAGAAGTGATTAAGAATAAACATGAAATCTCTACATTGTTTCGCTCTCTCAGTGTCATCAATTATTTGATTGGTTTGTAGCAGACTTCCACTCTTGACGCTTTTCTGCTAGCCTCTTTACATCCGGCGTCCTTCATAATGCTTAATAGAAAGTCGGCGAAAACTTTGCTTTGTTTGACTGATGAAGTGAAAATTCTTATATTAAGCTAATTGAAACGTTTACATCATTGTGATCGTTTCGACCAGAAATTTCACAGTACATGGTGTTAAGTTAAGACATTTAAAACTTGTATGAACGATTTGGTTGGACAAAATCGATGGAAACTGTGCTTACCACAGTGTTGAAAGAACAATTTAATTATCGATCTAATCCGTACCTTAACATTGTTGGAATTATTGGTCAAGCAGAAGCACAGTGAGATCTGTGGATTGATAGAATGCATATAAAAACTGTGTACCAATGATTTTGTTTATAAAAACTTTTCCTTTTTAAAATAATATTTTTTCTATCAATTAAATCGAAATATTAGGGTATATATTGTTGAGGTAGTTTTGGTCAGAACCATTATTGAAATGGCGTTTATAAAAATGGTTGAAGCCTTTGAGTTGATAGAACACCGTTTAAAATATGTGAATGTCCTGGTTGCACGGGGATCAATGAAAACTTCTTCTTTCAATCCGATTCAAACATTATATAGATAGTTTTGGTCAGACTCACTACTAGAATTGTAGTGTTGACAGAAGTTCATTGAATTCTTTGGGTTATACAACACAGCTTAAAATATGATGCGAATAGTTTAGTTGTAAAAAGATCATTAAGCACTTGTCGTTTTGAGAGCTCAACTTCTACCAATTTAATCGCATCGTTGAGGCATACATTGAAGGAATAGTTTTGGCCAGAACCATAGTTGCAATTGTTGCATATAAGTGATTTAAATTTTTTGGCTTCATAGAACACGGCTTAAGATGCTGTGTAAATGTTTTCGTTTAAAGATTACTATTAAGATCATTAAAAACTTTTCCTTCAATCCCGTTGAAACATTGGTGGAGTAGTTTTGGTCAGACTCACTACCGAAATTATTCCCTTGCAGAAAGTCCGTTGGATTTTATGGGTTTATAGAACATTGTTAAAATATTGTTAAATGTTTTGTTCGAAAGGGGATCAATGAAAACTTCTTCCAATTGAAATTTTGTTGCGATAGTTTTGGAGATACCCACTCTCGAAACTGTTCCCTTGGTAGGTCTACATAACACTGTTTAAAATATTGTCTAAACAAAAGGAGTAATAAATTCATTTCCCTTTTGGAAAATAACTCATTTTGACAGACGGAATTTGAAGACTTCGAGTTGATAAAACCGCGTTTGAAATTAATGAGTAAAATATTTGGTTGGAATAATATCAATTAAACACAGAAAAGACACAGAATTAAGCAAAAAGAGGAACATAACCGAGCAGATCAAAACCCACAGCGGGTTGTAGAGCCATGAAGTAAGTAAGTAATATCAACGAAAACTTCTTGTATCAATTTATTCGAATTATTATGCAACACATTGTTGGGACACTTTGGATCTGAATTATTATTAGAATTATTCCATTGACAGAAGCGCCTTGAAATCTTCAGATTAGTACAACATTAAACTTTAAATTGTTGGTATGAAAAATTGATTAAATGAAATCTTGACTTTGGTCAGTAAAACGACAGTCGAAACCATAAACTGTTTGATTGCTGAATTCACCAGTCTGAAATATTGATACGATTAGAATGTTTTCATTACAGAAGCGAATTTGTAAATATTGAACTGTTTTTTGAAGATGAACTGATGGAAGAACATTGAAGTGTTCATATTATTGTGATGCAGCTTCAAGTTATCTAGTGAACATCGATGTTTACTAGTTTGATAGATAATGAAAATGTTATTTAGATTTATATCTCAATGTTTTCACAGGATAAATAGTAAAATGTTGTTATAACTTAGCGATATTTAACTACAGCCTTTGTTAAAGTTAACCTTTAGTATATACCATTTCTTTCATTTGGTAGCAGGAAATTTTATGGGATTTGTTAATTTTTTTAGAGGCTAACAAGGTATTGCCTAAAATATCTCGATAAGAAGATCGGTTTTAGAAAAAATTGTGCCAAATAGTTTTAAACTTATCAAACCATGGTATAGTTAAACACAAAATACAGATTCTAGCTGGTTGATCAAACTGCGAACTTAGAATAAAACCGCCGTACAATGTGACTGTTCTGTATCGATTTGAAATTTACGGTTACACATGGTGAGTCGAGAGGAAAACGCCCAAACTCTGGGAGCTTATTTTCTGGCTTGTTTGTAAAGGAGCTTTTACTTTTCCGAGTTAATCTTGCTACTAGCAGCAGCATTTACAATACGATCAATTAGTACATATCGATTGTTCTTTATTGATTTGTACTATCCTCATTTTCAGCTAACTACTCAAACAAAAGTCTAATGATGTGAGGTCTGGAGACCTTGGCTGCCAAATAATAGGACTATCCCGATCAATCCATCATTCTAGAGAAGTTTCATTTAAATACAGCCTAACCTACCGCGAAAAACGTGGAGAAGTCTCGTCTTGTTGATAGTACATACGCATATATTATGTTTAAAATAAACATCTGCACCGACAATATCACACCAAACCATACGGTAACTGAAAAGCAAAACTGAAAATTTGCTTCGACTATTTTATGTGGATTATGACCAGACTATTGGTGAGAGTTGTAGGTATTATTGACGCTGTCACGCGTAAACGTAGCTCCATTAATTGTTAAAAGTATATGCGGAACCAAGTTGCGATGAACATTTAGCATCTGACAAAATTGCATGTGCCTTGCATGGTTTCCCGGTTGTTGGTGGTGTACACGTTGTATGTGGTATAGATAGAAGCGTTGTTCTTGTAGTGAGCGAATCAGTCTCGTTTGAGGGTTTCCTTACATAAAATCAAGAAGAATGTTTTCCACTTCATTTACATCTTCTATGTTCAGATGTTATGTGCGCTTTAAGACTCTGATAAATATGTGTCTATTCGGAATCCTATGATGAGGAAACGGTTGACTATATTCGTCAACCACAGCTATCGTATTTTCGTTGCAGAAACCAAGAATAAATAACATAAACCAAGAATAAATAACATATTTGCATATTCCAAAATAATATCTTTCCCCGCCGGTCAAGGAGTGCTAAATTTTTTAAATGGGAGGGAACTTTTGTTTTATTATTGTTTATTGAGGAAAATGTCATAAAAATTGTAACATTAAAAAGGAAATTATACCATCATAAAGTAAAGAAATGTGAGTTTTAATCAGTGTTAAATTGAAATGGAAAAATAGTCCAGGTCGGGAAGTGACGGCAGAGCACGGGAAGCAGGACCATCCTGACGGAGTGCAGCTTGTATATTTTCGGAGTACCAGACCAGGGGCATTTTGCATGCCTAGCAGTAAAGGTTGGTGCAGCTTAAAAATGAACTAATTGCGGGGACAGTAATACATGGTAAAAATTTGCGCGTGCTGTTAATTTTTTTTTGTTGAACGTTTCATCACAATTTTTGAACAAAACGAGGCCGCGAGTGGAACCCTGAGATGAACAGTTTCGTGTTTGAGCTGGTCGGCATAAGTTGTTTTTTTTTCTTTTTTGTACTATGACTTTTAAAACACAACAAGTGAACCATAAACGACTACTAACCTATACATTTGGCTACAGCATATACTTAGAATGAGCTAGATTAATAAAAAATAAATCAAATTAAACTTAATAGATTTGACCAGCTTGCATTCCATAATCATATCTTTAATTTGATTTCTATTTTTATTTATGTAAGGTAAGTTGGACGCCAGGTTACAACTTTCAGATATTTGTCGCCAAAGTATGTAAATTGAAATTCCACGTTCTAACTGTAGAACATAAGTAACTCTATCTCAGGAGTCGGTTCCGTTACGCTTTACTATTATACTAGAAAATAGTCATTTTGTACAATTTATCAGTAAGCAGCTAGCTTCAGTTGGAACCTAAACACGTCATAGCCGTTTGCAACCTTTTAGCCTAGTAAATGCCTATAAATGCTCTGTGTAAATTAAACAGATTTAATTATAATTTTCTGTGGTATTTGGAGTTCTCTGGAGCACACGTGTTTCCTGCTAAGGTAAGTGTATTAAGTTTACCTTTCTCATGTAATCTCTGCGTGCAAATTATAATGTTTTTAGAAAGTCCTTGACCCTAAATGTTACTTGAACTGGGCTGCGATCCAAATCTTGTTGCGTGAAAAACGTACAATTCGACGAATTCCATACAGAAACCACTTAATTCAATATTAATTGGTAAGTAATATTGTCTCACTCTTTTTTAAATGAAACTCGCATTTACACTTGACAGTAAACTTTTACTTTATTAAACAACAAAAATGTTTTTAATTAATTTTTAATTTTCAGGAACACCACAAAAATGCGTGCATCCTGGCCGAAGTTCTAAAGGACGCTCCTTTTACATTGTTTTGTAAAAACTATATATATATATATATATATATATATATTGCGAGTTTTCCTTACAGCTGTCGTCGTCTCTTGCTTCCTATATTCCATTTTCCTCTACCTCTTCATTCTTCAGCGTCTAGACCTCTCGTTTCCTTTGCATGCTCTACACCCGTTGTCTACTTTCTTCTGGGTCTACTTCGTTCTGGCTGTAGGTGTCCGTAAATATTTTCATTTCTGACATGTTCTAGTCTCGATATTCCAGCGCTACGGCGCCAATAATCCATTTCCAGTCTGTTTTCATCCTTTATGCTAAGTACCCATTGTTGGGTAGTTGAAAGAAAACGCGATCTTATTAACTACACGCATTTATTGAACAACACTTCAGAACAAGGAGCAGAGCTCCACAGAAAAAGATGTTACTGCCACAGCAGTTGTATTGCAAGTGTTTTTAGGGGTAGGCTACCTGCCTTCGACCCTATTTGTCTATCCTTGTCAGGAGCAGACAGTGGCGGCCCCCCTTGACGACATGTCAAAGAATATTATAGAATTAGATTAACAATACTATAGCGAAAATAACCATGAAACAATGCAAAGCATAATGGTATTAAACTTATAACTAATGTACATTACATAATATAAGCTGTAAAGTAGCTGTAAAGTATAACGAAATCAGAACTAATAATTAAAGAATAACGCACTTATACACATGCCCCATAATTAAACATTGTTAATGGGCAACACAGCTAGTTTGTTCACGGCACGTTTAAAAACGCCTGTCTTAGTTAGCACTGACACTATCCTGGTTATACCGTCAATACCCGGGTGCACTTGGGTGATGCGTCCGAGACGCCACTGGAGAGGCGGGATGCCGTCTTCTACCAGCAGGACCATGGTCCCCAGCTCGATGGCGATGTTGCCTTG